>VXAY01006797.1:260684-278399 GCA_013399855.1 Oxyruncus cristatus | reverse complement strand
GCTGACAGCGCCACCGTCCCCTCGCCGGGGAGGCCCCTCGCGGCGGCGGCGGGGCGGAGGAGGAGGGGGCGACCGAGCCGCCATGTTGGGAAGGTCACGCGAGGAGAGGGAGCACAGGCGCGGCAGCGGGGGGAGCGCCGGGAGGGCTCCGGGACGGGGATGGGGTGGCGAGAGGGAAAACCCCCGACGTTCTGGTGGCCGGGAGGAGTGCGCGGGGGCTTCCGCTTCTAGTGAGAAGGAAGGTCGTCCCCGAGCGCTCGTGCAGTCCCCATAACAGAAAATAATCGTGGCCAAAAAATGAAATCACAGCGTTCAGGTTGAAAGACAAATGACACCAGCTCAGTGGCACGGTGAGGCCCATGTCTGTCACTCCTACGCTCCCTTTATCCCTCTCTCCACCTCCCCCGAGCTGACACCGTCACAGCCGCAGGTCGCCCGGCAGAGAAACCCTAAGTACCACGCGACCGCCCAAAATAGGGGGTTGTTGGAAAGAAGCGGAAAGAAACGGGCTCCACTGAGGACAAGGACAACAGGACACCTGGGGACAGAACGGGAGTCACTGGGGGTAAGACGGCCTCTCGTCAAGCACTGGAGGACCGGCGGGGCTCACTAACTGAGGGCGCAGCTCATCTCTCATAAGGGATGAATCGCTGAGTTATTACACTGGCATTTTCGGCTAAACACTTGTTTTTAAGGAAAGGAACAGCATCGGAAAGAGTTACTCCTGAACTGCTGGCAAGGAACATCATCGGAGGACAGCCCGCCGCCGCCCTGACCCGCCGCCGCTTCCCCCGCCCGTTCTCTCTCTCTGGTCCCTTTCGCCTCCGGAGAAGCATAAGAACTCCTCTCCCCCGGAATAACCTCAATAAATTTTGTCTCAGCGCTAAACTTGGGAGCCTGGGAGTCGCCCTGTGTAAACACAGGTTGTTCGCTGTCAAGGCTGAGAGGAGAGCTGGGAAGGGCTCCACTTTTTCTCCCCTTCCGACTCACCCGCGCCCCGTGGGGACGGCGCAGCACCGCCGCCGGAGCGGGACCGCAGCTGCGGGCTCGGCCCCGGCCCCGCGGTCCGGTCCCCTCGCAGCCACCCGCGCCCAGCGGGCGGGAGGCTGGGGCAGTGTCCGTGGTGCTGGCCTGGCTGCCCGTCCGCAGGGTCTGGCCGTGCTGTCAGCATCGCACCAGCAGCAGGAGGCTTGCCCCTTCCCTCGCTGTTTGCTGGACCCTCGATTAGACAAGCGTTTCTGCTCCGCTCTGCCGACGAAGTCGGTAACTGAGGCCCCGGTATTACCGTACGGTAAAAACTTGGGGGTGTGCAAAGCTGCCCCCCAGGCACAGAGGCTTTCCCTGGCGTGGCGTCCGGGAATCCCGGGAGTCCCTTCGGGAAAGGCCGTCCCGTCCCGCCGGGCGCCTCCGCGGGCACTCGCAGCGGGCATTAGGCAGCACTACGCGTGCTTCGTTACCGGCTTAATTGCTCGGCTTTAGTTACCTGGGATACTATCCCAGAGGCGAAGTACTCTGAAGCCACAATATGCAGATAAAATTAAAACTGCCTAAGCCTTAACGATGCTAGTGGGGCTTGTCAAGTGCCAGAGATTCGTCAAATTATGTTTTGAAAAAATATGTCTTCAGCAAACAAAATTTTTGAAAAAATATAGTAAGACAACTTTATGCCTTACGAGGTCAATGCTTTGCAGTCACATTCCTGCCACATTCCCAGTCGAACACCTTTGGAGAGGATGCCAACTCCTTGCTAGCTACCGTCTCTCCTCAGTCCCTTTCCTCTTCACTCTTGAGTCTCTTCACAAGATCCTACCAGCATCCTAGAAAATCAGGCAGGCAATACTGTACATGCCTTACTTCCTTCTCTTCTCCAGTCCCTTCTTTTGACTTTAGGGCTGAAGCTGGAAATTCATGCAATTTCTTCACTCTAAACACATCCATCTATCCAAGCACTTAGTTTTTTCCAGCCTAAACTTCCTAGTCCCTTTCAGTATTCTTTTCAGCCCTAGCCTCTCCCTGCTCACTGGTTTCTTTCTCTGTCATCACAAGTGTGCTGTGATCACTCCATATAACATAAAATGCTGCTCTGCTTTCGTTCTTCTCTTCACCCGCATTATCTTTGTGTTGAAAGCTTACAGTCATTGTTTAAGGCTCCTCTCTTTCTATTTTTTAATTTAATTTCTTGCAGTCTGCCTTTTATTTCCTCACTTTGAGATTGAACAAAGTCTCTAGTGACTTCTTGTTCTTCACTGGACTTCAAGATCCCAACTGTTCAATGATCATTTGTGCTACTTAGGTAGCAGAAAGATCCCTGTATGTATGCTGTCTTATTTGCCAGCTCCAAATGTACTGGGGATTACATGAAAAAGGCAGTAGGCTTTAGCTTCTCATGATAGATTTCATCTCCCTGCTCCCCTCTGGGGCCATGGGACTTGCAAGGCGCCAATGAGGTACTGTGGTTACTCTTCAACTCCCTGATTTGGAAACAGGGAGAAAGGTAAATTCATGCTGCTAGGCAGATACTGCATCTTCTGTGCATTTGCAATCCACTGCCTGCTATGGTTAGAAATCCACTCCTATGGATCAGCCCCCTATTTAACAACAAGTAGGAGATTTCAAATGTTCAGCACACGAAGAACCACAGAATGCACGGAGAATGTCTTTATGTATCACTGGGGCCTTTTAGACATTTACCTAAAAATTGCTGTATCACATTATCCACAACTTTTGCAAATCTGTCCTCATTCGATGTTCTTGCTGTCTCTTTGCCTAATGCATTGTCTTAGTATTTTCTATTTGGTAATTTGGCTACAGTAGACATCTTGCCTCACATTCATTGTAAAACAAGCACAAACTATGCAATCTTAGAATCTTCTCTACAGTATATTTGTTGGACTTTTTATTATTATTCTTTTTTGAACTAATATTTTGTCGAGTTTAACAACATGTTTGGTCTTGCAAAGGATGACTGTGGTTGATGACATGTAGACAGATCACTTTCATGTGTATTTTACAGCTCTCGTCTCTTCTCATTGTATCTCTAGGCTACTATTCAGGTGGTTTACTATGTCTAAAGAACACATCTTTCTTTAATAAATTCTATAAAACCAATAGCAATCACTTTTCTCCTCATGCTCAAATCCAGCGTTTTTGCCCTTATAGTCATGAATCATGATGAGTCATGAATGAAGGGTGAGATTTTTAGGAAAAATTGTTCATACATCTAGTGAACTGTGGCTTTACCTGTCCCCAGCATGTGTGAGGTCCAATAGGCTTTGTGGTTATCATCCCCTGAAGCTTCCAGAGCTCTTATTTGTCAGCAGTCACACCTTCTGCCCTAACTCCAAAATGAGCAATACACTTTTGTTCCACACAACTCCATGCTCTGCCCCATTTCTGCTTCTCCTGCCCTGAACAGTCCCCTCCTAAGATCTGTTTCTGTGCCCCTCACTCATGTCACAAGACACGGGCTGTTTGGAAGAGGGAGACTTTTACTAATTGGAACTAAATTCCTGAGTGGGCTGTAGTTTCACAGGGTCAGTATGAGACCAACAAAAATCTTGTCATTTGGGAGGAATTTATAAGAATTATAAACATTGCTTGTTATCTTAGGATCATCTCTGACTCATTTCTAGCTTTTATCCTACTCTTTCTATCTGTGTCCAAAATTTTACTTCCCTCAGCTTAATTCTATGTGCTGACTTCTAGCTGTTTGCAGTGCAAATAACACAGAAGAAACCTAGTTTGATTGTCCGTGACTTCTTTTCTGCTTCTGGAGACAAGGAAAGAGGATTGTGATTTACAGTTGTTATTTATGCATATCAGATTTTGGGGATATACAGAAACGCCGTCCTTTAAATGGTTGATTCTAACCATTTAAAATTATCAATAATTGAGTTTTAACATCCTGAAAGTTCCACTTGTTCAATTTACTAGTACAGATACTGCTGATTTAGCTGTTATTTTCCTTGTTCTGCTAAGAAAGAATATCTATGGCAATTCAGATGAGCTGCTACTCTTCCTGCTCATTTCAGGGAAGTTATCATCCATGGAAATTGAATCAGAGTCAGTGAATAGCCTACATGCTTATTCTTTGGTGACTGGGAAGGTCACATAAACATATCACTGAGGGAAACAAGGATTATTGAGGGAAATTCTACCCCAATTTTTAAAACTTAAGAAGAAATAATTATATAGAGAAAAAAGAAAGTCTGCAATGGGACTAATAGTACAGAAGCGTTATTTGAAGGTACTAATTGAACTGTGTACAGTTTTAATTAGAAACTTCCCCCTCCCTTACCCCACTGTTTGTATTTTTGTCAACATAGGACAGAACAAGCACATTCTTTTTCTTTTCTCCCATCCCCACACCTGGCTCCCCACTCCCACTACCCTTGCAGGTGCTTATGATTGGTAAGCCTTTAAAATCACACCCAGTTTCTATTGAGTATTTAACTTGGGGAGCATTTCCAGAAGTGGAAGAACCATATAAAGGATGAAAAATATGAAACATAATTAGTATTTGGGCAAATAGACTATAATCCTCACATAATTGTTAGTGCTGAAAGGTCTTTGTTAATAATGGTATTTTAATTATTTTAAATTCATTGACTTGCACTAATCCAATGAAATCTATAGTCTTAATTATTCCAACAGAGCCCAAGAAAAAATTCTTGAGTAGACAAACCACACATTTAGAGACTGTGCTCAAGATTTTTTCATATGAAGAAAGTTTCAGAAATTAGTAAGCATTGTCTGTAAGGCAGGATCATGATTCTGCTCAGATCTTATGATACATAAAGCAAAAAGCATATTTTACGTGTAAGCAAAGTAATAAAGGAATGATATTATTATAAACTAAGTATAAAAATCAGTACATTGCTTACTATTCTCACTTTTTTTTTCTCATGTGCAGAAACAAGCAGAAGAGAACAAGTTTATACAGAAATTACCTTTCTGTTCAAGAGAGCTTCCTCTTTTAATCTGAAACTCAAAAATTCTGAAGAGCTATACAGATAAAGCAAGCAACTTGAATGAACCCTGCCTGCCTAAAACGTTCAGCAACCCTCTTCTTGCCACAAGAATTAAAAGTAAACTTTATCATATAGCTAAAATAGTCTTACATTATAATTCCCAATGAGCTTCTTTTTCGTCCTGTAAAGTAAAGAACCATTCTTTATTTTAATCCAACATAATCCACTCCCAATCAAGTACTGGGAGGCATAAAGCAATCAGCATCCCTTTGCAAGGGCAAGTCAGGATGACCTGGCAGAGCCTCTTAACCAAGACACCAGCAGTTAGACACCTGTATGACCGACTGCTACTCCTTCATTCTCCCCTCCTATCTTGTTGATGGAGTAAGTTTATGTTTGCTGTCTGAATATACAAAGAGTTATGTCTGCAACTACAAACCTATTTAAAGAAAAATACTGTTTCTGCATATCTTTTATGACATTTTCTATACTCAAACCACCAGGATTGACAAATAGGTTATGTTCCCAGGATCCTTCCCTGCCATTGAGGCACACAATGAATCAGATCCAGACTATTATATTTTATTAGAGTCCAAATTAAGGTGTCTGCACACAAACTGCAAATGGCCAATGGCCTGTGCTAACCCCTGAACTGCCCCTCAGAATCATGAGGAAACATGCCCAAACTGTCTAAAGGTTGATTCTGACCATTTAAAACTATCAATAATTGAGTTTTAACATCCTGAAAGTTCCACTTGTTCAATTTACTAGTACAGATATAACCTCAGAGTACATTTCCAGTACTTTTGGCCATAAATGTTACAAATAGCCTACAATTACTAGTATGTACAAGCAGGAAAGTTTTGATAACAACAATAAATCACCATGACAAGCAGCAAATGTGGGTAGCATACGATCCAGCTGCACCAAGATATGATCTTGCAGCACTGAGACCTTCTATTCTGCTATATGCATAACAAATACATAAAGAGCTGATGATTTTACTTCTGATTTAAAAACACTACTGAACTATATTTATTAACAGGGCTTTGTTGCTAAATTGGCTTATAATTTTAACAAAACCTGTGGTTTGAGAGGCCCTGAAATGAGTTTACAATTATGAAGGCTAACTCAGTAGGCTGCAAATTCTCTTTCTGCTCTCATTAAGAGGAAAGGGTATACACAAAGTAAGACTAATGAGTTAAAAAAATTATCTAAATTAGAAGTGACAATGCAGTTGCCATGCCAAAGTTTAATTTCTGTACAACAAACCTGGGCCAATTGTAATAAATAAAGCTAGTTTTAATGAGTTTTAATTTAGCCTTATAAAACCTTTCCATGACTAAGACAAGCTACAGGTATTGTATTAATGGTGATTGTATTATCTCATTTTAGTGGGACTTCTTTTCAAATCCAGTAGGTATACAAAGAGAAGAATATGACAAAAATACAAATAGATACACAGATATGTAAATGTCAAAGGCCAGGGCTAAAACCAACACAAGATCTCTGTGATTACACTGATTTCCACAAACATAATATATAATTAATAATAGACAAGAACAAGCAAACAAGTAAGTCCAAACACAGTGATTTTAATACCTACTCAGGAAATAGCCTGCTTGGGAATGAAAATGAGGACTGTGTTAGTTACATTCAAACTACTTTCATTGACATGATACAAAATGCAGTCATTCATTGAGTCCATACTTCTTGAAAGCATGGTGAGCTGTACCCGTGTCACCCCTGATGGCTAATTGCCCTACCCATCATTTACAACCTTCTGTCACAAGGAGCTTGCAGCCTCCCTGGGTAACCTGTTCAGGGCTTACTCCTAGAGATTATTTCTCATTGAGCTATTGTAATTTTTATAGGTTTTGTCATTTAGACGTCTAACATGTTTTCCCATCCAGACTGACTACAACTTTTCGTCATTCCAACAATAAATTTTCTTTGATTTCAACTCTGACTGAGACACCTGAGAAAGTAAAGAGAGGAGAGAAGAGAGTGATTCTGTTAAGGCAGGAAAATAGGGAAACAACTGCCTCTGAAGAATTAAAGGCAGCATGAACCCAGACAGCTACCACATTACATAGAGCAAACAAGAACACTGGAGAAAGGGTAACAGGAGCGGGTATCTTTTCTGTGGGAAAAACTTGAATGCTTTTATTCTGCAGATAGCAGTCATGACATGTTATTTCTTCTCAGCATTAAAAGAGAACATGCATGTACTGAAAACTGCCTGCAAACCATTTGATGTATTATTTGCTTTATCCTTTCTATTTTTTTCCACATTTGTCCCTTTAAGTGTTCTAACCAGACTGTGTTTACATGTATCCTTAAGCAAGCCACAACTGTTGCTAGCTACATATCATCTTTATGGTCTCATTATCTCTGTTTCTATGAATTCTGTCTGGCTCGCAGAACTAACTTGTAGTATTTAACACTTGCCTGTAATGAGTCTTCTGAAAACCTTCAAATCAAGTTGCCCTGCATACAACATAAATATTTTGCTCCTTCATTGTAGTAACTGGCATGTTACTTTTCACAACTAGCTACGTAGTATCAGCTTTACGGTAGAGCCTCGGGTGTTGTCTGAAAAGTAAGATTTTAACAATCTCAGCTATGCAGAAGCTGCCTCTTAAATGTTTTTGTGTTATGGACATACAGAACAACCACAGACCAATGTCTAGAGCGTTCTTTTGTAGTTCAGAATGTCCTTTAAATATTTTTCTGTTTATAATAATAAAGATACTGAATAATGAAGATACTGAATTAGAAAACTATCTGTCCAGTGGAAAAAAAAAAAGCTGTTCTTCTGTTTCTTCTAAAGAATGTTGCCTCCTTTATAATTTGTGTTCTATATTATGTCTATAATGTTTTAATGTCCCTGACAAATTTTATCCACTGGTATGGATAAAAATGTCATGGGCGATCTTTGCAATAGAAGATCTTTTGAAAAGAAGTTCTTATTTTTAATGTGTATCTTTAATCTTCTAAAAAACACTAGATAAAACAGCTTTGAAACCTGCATATTGCCAGCTTTTTATGTCAGTGCTCGTAGCAATCTCAGCACATTAGTGTTCAGAACTGTTCATCAGTGTTTTGCACAAATATTCTTACTGTGTCCCTGCAGCTACAATAGATTGCATCATCAAGCTTTAGAAGCTTACCATTTTCCCTGAATAGTCAATGCAGCTGTTATCTAGACTATCTTCCAGAGATAAAAAAGTTGCTCACTTCAGAGTTATAAAATATTGCTTATTTCTGAGGGCATATATCTAGAGCCAGTTCACAGCTTCTTTCATAAGGAAGACTTACTGAAAGAGGTATCCTAGAGGCAGCAAAACTCCAGCAAACATGAATTTTTCATCCAGGATTCCTCTTATAAGAATTCCATGAGTCCACACTTGGTAAGTTTGAATCCAGGCTCTTTCAGCTTACAAAGTTAAGGGTGAGGTTTCTCTAGTAATGGGCAGTAGGGTAGATGATCCTTCAAAAGTGGTTGCTAGTCCTTTCAAGGAACACATTACAATATTTTGAAGTAGAGTGGCATTTGAAGAGAAACCAAACAATAAGAACAGAAATTGGGTGAGGTGATCTATGTTAGGAAAGACAACCAGCTGCATGTTGGACTATCTGAACCTTTCAGCTGACCTTCAGGCTTGGCTAAGGGTGGCCTGTGGTCTGCATAATGTCCCAAGACCTGTGTGATATGCTTTCCAGAAATGGAAGAAGTAATTCCTGGTCTTATTGCTACCTCAAGCCTAAAAAAATCAGGAGTTGCAGTTGCAGATTACTTCAGTTATTGAAATTAACTTATTGAATGACATGCAACAACTCTGTCAAATTTTATTTTTTTTTTATTTCCTAGTAAACATTCCTACTATCTCCACAAAAATATAAATAGTATAATAATATGAAGTGAATTGAGTCTATGTTTCATCTAGTTCCCTATTTTCATCAGATCAGAATATCTGGCATAGTCTTGTTCATGCTAAATAAAAAGACAACACCATGTTTTTCTTGGTGCGATTATTCATTCTTTATCTGATAGAAGTCGTTAAGCATTTCTATACAATCTTGAGATGTTTAATAACAAAAGAGGTCGTGTGATAATTTATAAGAGTTTATAAGGAAAGAGAATAAGGAAATACAGCAATAGCAATAGGCCAAAAGCTAAAAGAGCTGATTATTGAAGAGAAAAGAGGTGGTTATTGAAGAAAAACTGGCAATGGCTAAGGAGAAATTTGTGACCAAAAAGAAGACATTAAATAAAATCTGGAAAAAAAAACAAAAGAGAAAATCAAAGAATTCTACTAATAGTTCATAGAACCATGGAAGCTATTATCTTGTAATAAAGTAATTTAGGAAAGTCACCGCAGGATCTAGTGATCAACATATTGTTACACTAAAAAGAACTTTCTAGAGTTTTTCATGCTGGTAGTTAAAGTGGCAGAGAACCAAACAAGGAATTCTACAAATTTAACAGTGTATTTATGTCTGCAGTATCTGGGTCATTGCCAACATCTAAGCTCTACTTAATTTCCTAGGTAGATGTTGCCTTTTACACTCATGTTCTAGAATCAGGCAGTCAAAAAAATGGACAAAGAAAGGGAATATGGGCAGAATCTTTGGTTTGTTCCCATAGAGCCTATTTTTATCCTTTGGCTCCACAAAGCATCTTGTGAATTTACAATAATTCTTCCACAGTGAAGCCCTCAGGGAAGGGCATACACGGGGAAACCTCTGACTCCCACACCACGCAGTCCTTCTGCAGTAAACTGAAAAGAGAAAGCCTTTCTAAAAGGAGACCCGAAAACAAATTTACTTTGGGTTATTAGTCTTCCTCTCAGAACTTCTCCCCAGCAACAATTGTTTCAGCAGTCCATGTGCCAGAATGTTATGTCTAGATAATGTTTGTTCAAGAAGTATTGCTACCCTTGTATAAAATATTTATGTCATTCCCATAACATTCTCAATATGTAGCAAATATGTATTTTGTGGTCTCCATTGTTTAAGGCCAAAGTTTGAACTAAAGTCGTGACAACATCTATAGTGGACACAATGAGGCAATTATCTTCATCGGGGCAGAACCTGTTAATTACCTTATGTGTGTTTTCCCCTTTTTTTCCTTCCCTTTGTAGCTATACAGATGGAAGAAACACAGCTCAGTGGGGTTTTTTGCCCTTCATCTCAAATTTTTCTATTGTAGGCACAGCAGAATAAAAAAACCTGACAGTTTAGGATTTTTAGCCTAAAATAGTACAGTTCCTGGTGGTTGGAAATGTGGTTACCTTAAAATAATCGCTGCGGGTCACCTGAGCTGCTTTTATAAGATGGAAGTAATAAGAATAACAAGAATTTTGGACATGTTTCTGCCATAATATTCCTGTTATGGTTATTGATATTCTGACTTTGCTGAGTTTGGTCCTTCAACATCTATGTACATTCTATCCATAACCAGCTAAATAGTTGCTACCTTAACATAATTTCACACAGGCATGATCAATGAGGTTAAATGTGATGATGCTGCTGTAGATAGTTTAGGCTTGTGCTGGCTAGAACAACCTACTGGGATACTCTCCAAGCTTATTACAACTGCAGCCCATAAGCAGTGAAAGCTACATTATATATATCCATCCATCCATCCCATATATATATATATATATATATATGTATGTGCATCAAACTCTCATTCAGTGATTTATATGTGCCTAACATACAGTCAGAAAATCAAAAATTTCTTACATCAAGTTGTATGCAAGCCTACAGTAGAATTTTCCACAAATGAATAAATGATTCTGGCCTAAGCCAAGATGTGTTATAGGGGAGAGAAAAGAAATAATATGATATCCGTTTTGCTGTCGAATTACTAGTATTAAGAGTCGGCTTTTAATGGATTTTCTTGGTATTCACATGGTGTAAGAACATCCAGCATTGGTAATATTTGATATATTGTATTCATTTATTTGAGCTTCTTTCACACTGATAATATATTTGAATTTAGCCAAACAGCAGAGGTAATACATGTTTTCTGAAATACTCAATAAAAATAACATAACTTACAGAATAAGCTTTGAACAGTACTCCATATTCTAACTCACCTGTGTCTTCTTTATGAAATAAAACATTATTTTTAATTAGCATTTCCATCTATAAAAAGCACAGAAATCACAGTGTTTAGTCTGATAATATTTCCCAATCCCTTCAGTCTATTTAGCTTAACAGATGTACAGAGGCACACAGCTGGAAACAAATCAGTCCTTTTCAAGCTTGGTGCTCATGAAAATAGTCAGGACAGCAAGCTGGGTACACTATTCCTTGTCTTCTTTGTAACTGAAACTGTTACAATGGTGATATGAGAAGAAAAAGCATATTATTTTCTAGAAAACTATGGATACTGTGTGTGTTACTCATATCCAGCCTATGTCATTCCCAGAAATCACTCCAGTTCAAGAGAAGAAGTGGCTCTTCTACTCAGCTCTGAGCATCATGGTGCTTCTGTTAAAATTAATGGTTCATCCAAACTGCAGATGTTAGCCCCTGAGCCTGGGTGCAGGTGCTGGTTGCATCCTGCAGTGGAATAAGGTGAGCTGCAATTCTGTATTGTTTTCTCTCTTCCTCTTCTTTTATTTCCTATACTCCAGTTTACACTGGAAGAAGAAACATCAATAGGAAGGATAGTCAGTGTGTGTTGTGCGTCAAGGTACCTGAACTGCAGAATCAATTACAAACTACTTGAGCTTGGTAGTATAACTGTGATCCAGGAGGAGATATTGCTGAATATAAAATCAACAGAAGATAACCAATCATGACTACTTTTTCAATTTCATCATACTTTTTTTAAGAAGTGATCATACTTTTCTAAGGAGTAATAGGATTCACTTGGATAGGAAAAAACCTCCAATGGTGCTCTTTGGTTTGATGAGCAGCCACCTGTATTGCCAGATGTACAGATCCTCAGGCTTTTCTACCTTTCAAGTCGGTATTCTGCAATCCAGTCACTCCGACCAGTAGTCAGGTAGCAAATATTCAGCATGGCTCACTCAGGAATTTCAGCTGAGATTTGACCCTACAGGACTTTCCTTGAGGGAACTTGTCACAGCGTGTTTCTGCTGACAGAGGGCTTCAGAAACAAAGTAATTTATATTACTTTTTGCAAGGTAAAAAAGCCTTTAGGAAAAGTAATAAATGAATAAATCCTCTTTGTGAGCAAATCACTTAAAAGAAAGCAAACAAAAAATCACCCTGTTTTTTGAACAGATGTCAATGGCACATTTTTGATAACATCTTCTTTCTTTCCAAACTTCCACCTATTTAAAGGATTTTTGATATTTGTAGTTTCCCCTGATCCAAGGATTACTGACTTATCTAGTTTGTATTCCTGCCAAACACCCTTATCCCAATCTACCTAATGTTCAAACACTTTTCTCTATAGTTTTGAAGAGGTGGAGGAAGTTTGTGCCAGAGTCATTATTGTACCTTTCTATCTCACTTTTTAAACTCTTCCTGTATTGCTTTCTTTTATCTAATGCCTTGCTGTTTAGCAGACAGTCAAAAAGACAAAGCCAAACACATTAGTCATTGAAAGTACCTCCCTCACCCTTCATCAGAATCTGTTTTGTTTCTTCTGCAGCTGTATATTGCACAAAGACACATTCATGAAATCACACACAACTTTGGTTATTTTAAAGGCATTGGGAAAACAAGCAACAAGAGGAAAACAATTAAAAAATCCAGAAGTAGAACTATCCCCTTTGACTGCTTTCTTATAGAAATTAAATTATATGCTCCAAGAAAATATTTAAGATGTCTAAATTAAATACTTGGAAATTATTAGTAGATGCAATGAAAACAAATAGTTTTTAGTTTAATTGTTCTTATGAAAATGCTTACATGAAGTTTTACACACTGTGGCACTTCCTGTGTAAGTTAAAAAACACAGTGGTTGAAATGAGAAAATATAAATAATTCTGATTTATAAACATGATGGAAAATTACAGATGTAGTGTGTAAGTGGAGGCTTATTCTAAAATGTAGACTCTTTCTTTTTTTCTAGAGACAAAAAAGAAAGATGGGAGAGAATTAGAAGAATTTTTTATTTGTGTCGAAGTGGCAATAATTCAGACTTGCTAGAAAAATGAACATTTCTGCATCTCCAAGCTTCTTTTACAAAATAAAATTCCTTCATTTGGGCATGGGTCAAGGTTTTGAACCTTTGGAGTAAACACTTTAAAAAGCACTGCATTTTTTTTTTTCAATGTCACCTGAAAAAAAAGTCAGGATTAGTGATCAGTGGATTCTCTGAAATAAGTGAATCTTATAAGAAATAAACTGCTTGGATCCAGCTCTACTCAAAATGAATACAAATTTGCTTTTTGCCATGGGTGTATACAGTACCATGCACAATGACTCCAGCACAGTTCAGGCTCAGATTTCTAATGGAAGCTCAGACACATTTCCCATATGTTACTTATTCCACAAGCTACCAAGAGTAAATAAATATACATCATATTTTGCATAAAAATTAATACATAGATTTGAATTATCTTAAGAAGTTGAGTCTTGAAAAAACAGAATTAAATTGATCATCCTTCCTGAAATCTGACAATTATGGAATACCTTACATTCCTTAGCATATCGTATTACAAATAAAATGACACAATTAATAGATGATACAGGTAATAGCAATATCAAAACCAAAACTCAGGAGCAATTTTTTGAGGCCCACTTGCCAAGTCTTCTGAAGAGCTGCTGTTACTGTGTGGAAACCAATACAAAGCAGGAGAAGAGTTCCCAGGGAAATGTTTTTGAAGAATCATTGCTCTTATGTGGTTATGCTGCAACCAAACATATGGTTAACAAAACACTAATTTAAATAACTATTAAACAGTTCCTGAACCATAAAAGTACTGCATAAACCCTGACTAGGCAGAACCCTAAGTCAAGCCTATTTTCTTTCACTCTGTGTTTTCATCCTGGAGGGAAACAAAGTCAACCACCTCTCTCAGTTCTCTCCACAGAACCTCCAGGAGTCACGTGTTTCAAGATCAACAGAGGTAGTGAGAAAGCAGGGGGTTTTAGGGTTGTTGTAAGCAACTTCAGAGTGCAATAGAAAATCCACATCTCTCTTGTCAAGCACTGCAGCAATCATTTAACAACTTCACTGAGAGTGAGTTAAGATTCACAAATCCATGTAGCCTTAGTCTTAAGGTGAAGTTCCGATGGCTCTGGTATTGCAAGCAGCAGTTATTAACAGGTGCTTGTTCATCTCAGTTTGTGAAGAACGAAAGAGATCATTATTAATATCAGTGTAATTTCATGTTTATGTATGGTACAACAAGATAGTTACAAAAAAAATTACTAAAATGAGGAGAGAGAAAAATCCTAGAATACAGTGTTTAGGTAATATCCTCATAGAATCAGGCTATATGGTGGGAATGGGCCTATAAATATTAATAAAAATAAATAAAGCAACAGATAGTATTAAATAAACATAGTATCATGTCAATAAATTGGAAAGAGTAGCCTAGAAACAGCACACAAACTGTTTCCAAAATCAAGGAGAACTGATCTAAAGCTTTGAGGCAATGAAGTCGAAGAGAGGTTAATCTGATCATGCAGCAATCCTTATGACCTCTTTATGTTGATAGGATCATTCCTCTTAAGCGGAATTAAAACTTATGAAGGAATAAATATGCTAAATTGTGCTGAGATGAAAATGCTTATCAAATTATATATTGCTGAAAATAGCCTGTGCTGTGAAGGCTGTCCATGAGACAGCACTTGCCATCACTGAATCACACTACCTGCTTCTGAAGACAAGATGCTGAATGACCTGCTTCTGCAGGAATCTGTTGATTTTCCAAGAATGTTGTCTTACTGCTTCAGTGGTCTTCTCTCTTCTCAAGCATTCAGCAGACCACTATGAGGCACCTAGGTTTTCCATTTGCTTCAACTGAAAATAATGCTAATGAAATATCAACCAGGTTCCACTCATGACTGGTCTAATTTTGCCAGACTGAAATGAGTAGGTGCTCTTATGTTTTTTGTATCACAATTCACACACAGACCTGGATGTTTCAAGAAAAATTTAAATTAAGGTGACTATCATCTAACATTTTGAAAGAAATCCAATGAATCCAGAATTTCTGATACAGATTGTGAACACAAGGTTTTGTGTAGTGTATATAAACACTGAAATAAAGTTAGAAAGCTCAATCAACTTTAATGTTTTGAATCATCTGGAAGTCAAAGAGCATTTTTATGGGAATGGCAAGCAAACTGAACAAAAGGGAAAATAGATTAAATGAAAATGCTTGCGCAAATATTTTTCTTTTATTGTGATGTATTGCTGGTAACTATGTTCACTTCAAGCTTTTAGCTCATTACCATTGTGTCTTCCTTTGGACACAACTAATCAAATTGCCTCAGCATAATTTAATTCTTTTGGGCATAATAAGCTTAATGCTTTATATAGCAGTGCTAAAGCCAACAACTGTACAGAGAGTCCTGTAAATGCGAAGAGTAATTCGTCACTGTATAAACCACCGTGCGCAATTGCCCCAGTTTAGACAAAGCTATAAACTACTTCAAGTAAGATGTCAGAGGTGTCAGTACGTGGCACAACACAAAACTATTTGTGCAAGACAACTTTCCAGCCACTAAAAATGTATTTACAAAGCATGGATGCATTTTTTTTTTCCATTTTTCAAGACTCCACCGCATAGCACAGTATAGAGTATTGCCTTCTACACACACTAAATGCTCAGATGCAGTTTCAGAAATATTTTAATTAAAGTAAGTTATCAATTACTTGAAAATAATTGCGTTCAAACATTTCCTTACTCTCTTACCAGCTGTGAAAATTTCTGAGTAATAATGCTTTCTGGGAGTGAAATGGGGGAGGGAAGACAGCTCGTAGACACTTTTTGTTGTAATGCTGAAGGCTATGTCTGTAGCTGGTATGCAGTATATAAAAAGACAAAGTATCAGTAGGTCTGTTTACCTTTTTTTTAAACCCAACGTGACTACTGAGTATACTGACAAATGTCCTATGAAAAAACGACCAACCTTTTATTTAAAATACAGAAAGGTATTTTACATATAAATATATTTTTAAAACCTTGTTTAACCATAAGAATCAATATTTGAATTTATATCATATGATTAAATTAGCAGTTTCTTTTGGAGTATAGCTACTATTATTAAGATACAGTCACAATGTCTTTTATATCTGATTTTCTTTTTGTAAAAGTTTTTCTTAAATTTCCTTAAATTAAGAGTCCCATCTCCTCTCCTAATATAAAGGATCAGTTCTGGCAGGATTATTTAAAACATCAATAAAAAATTTGCTATTTGTGCAAAATAGCTACGGTTATTTTTATTAGTAGTAATGAAGGTACAATATGTATTCCAGTTCAGCTTCTGTGGTATTTGCTATTTGTTCTTTTTTAATTAAAAAAACACAAACCAACCAACCAAGCAAGCAAAAAAAAAAAAGAAAAAAAAAAAAGCCAACCAGAAAAACCACTTACTTTGTCCCATTCAATAGAAAATACCAGAATTGTGAACAGACCTGAACATTTCAGGATTTTGTGTCATGATGTAATTGTGTAGGGGGTTTTGTGTGTTTGAATTATTCTGCAGAAGAGTGAAACCCATTTGTATAGTTTTCAAGGTTATGCAACTTGCTGACATTTGAAAAATACGTATGACTCAAACTGTCTCTGATTTTGGGGAAAACTTCTGAATTCTCACAGTTCACAAAAGAAGAAACCCATGGAAACCTTTTGAGTTGACTAAGTGGTGTGATCAACTTTAACCGCTTCCCATCTCCAAACCAGTTGTCTGTCTGTTGCTTTTGTAAAAATTGGGCACTAAAAATAACATACAGAGGAAATACTGAGCTTAAAGGTTGTTCCAGACAGAGCAGCAGAGAAATTAATTGCTCTTTTGCATTATACACTTGGAAAGATACTGAACGAAGGCAGGAACCAAAATGCAGTCCTAAGGCCAATGTAAGGGTGTAAGGCTAATGTCCTACATAAGGGTGTCAGCTCTCTTGAGGATTAAGGCAAAAGAAGCAGTCTTGCACCATACTGGGGAATTACCTCTTCTTCAAAGGCAAATTTTGCCTGTCTCACTTTATTAGCCATCATAATACTTCTGTATTTCATCTACAGAGATCGTAGCGTCCAATACATGCTGCTAACTGTTGTAAGACAGTCCTCTTAACTGCTTTACTTAACAAGGAAGAGTAAAAAATGAAAAAAAAAAAAGGCATGACTATAAATAGTCATGCCTTCATTCAACTTGATACATTTGCTCATTCTATTATTTTTACCAAAACAAGGGAAACCAAACAAAGATTTGGGGAAAAAAAAAAAAAAAAGAGGAAGAATAGTGAGGTAAAGTATTTCCTGGACTTCATCAGACTTCTTTATTCTCAAAATTTGTCTGTTTCACACAGAATCTACACAGCAACACACTGACAGTGCTGACAAGTCCACTCAGTTCAGGTTTACTTCCCTTTTCCCTTTAACATAATAAAAATGGTAACAAGAATAACAAGGATGTTCCAGGCCACTAGTTTCATAAGAAATTCAACAAATATCTCTGACTGGTTTGTACAAAATAAAAAGTTACAATACACTTTTAAATTATAGTCATAGTTTTCTCCAAACTTTGAAAAGATTTGTACTATAGCCTAAGTTGTTCAAGAAGGCGGTTTTGGGGTTGT
>VXAY01006797.1:242102-260634 GCA_013399855.1 Oxyruncus cristatus | reverse complement strand
TTTTTTTTTTTTTTTTTTTTTTTTTTGTGCAGCATGATGAAGCAACCACTTAGAAAGATGGGAAAAGACAGAAGATCAAGATCCAAACCTGCCTTTCAAATACTCTCAGGATTTGCACACATTCAAATCCAGGTATGAAAACATCTGTATGTCTACTGGCCCCAACCTAAACACTCACACCAAGAAAGCTGGTATGCAAAATGGCTGAGTCCTATCTAAATTTAATGATCCTTAGTTTTGAGAATCTAAATTATTAACCTTTTTGTTTTGCAGGAGGTCTTTCTAAGTTGTGGATGAAGAGAGCACCTCCATTTAGTAATACTAGTTGTATAGACATTTACCTTTCAGAAAAGAAAAAATTAAGAAAACCCAACACCCACATTTGGACTTACACTTCTAAATGGGCGTGGATTTCAGAAGACTGTCAGGAGTTTCTCCAGCAGATGCAATGTCTTGATTAGCATGTCATTTAACTTGTCTGTCATGCCTGGGACTAAGTAAAACACAAAACATTATTTCCTTAGCCACCACCCAAGAACATTCTGTATTTTGATAAGAAACAATACAAAGAGAATAAATTCTCTTCTCCTTTTCTGTGTCCAAAGTGGATATAGTTGACAGTGAGAAGACTGGGCAGCTGTAACTGTCCCAACTGCACTAAGGAAGCTAGACCCTAAAGTAGAATAGTCAGCATATAAACTAAAGGAACTTTATTTGATCGTAGTATTTATAAACAGAAAGGTTACAGATTAGATGATGCAACTCTATGTTAATGCATTGTATCTGATGAAAAAATAAGATATCTATGATAATTCTAAATACATTTAATACATGAAGAGCATCTCCTGTAAAATGAATTGAAATGCAGAAAGGAAAATGAACAATGGTAGTATTGACAATCTCTACCTTAATCTTTATTTTAGGGATTATTCAATGATTTACCCAACATAGGTATGTATGTAAATCACCTATGGGGCTTCTGTGTGGGCTTTTCACTACATGTATACTGTCAAATATGATATTCTGGCATTTATTCTGTCCTTCTGTGTTATTCCTGTGACTGGAACAATGGGAGGAATGACTGGCTCCCCAGCACCTTGCTGTTATCATCAGTTCTCAAGAGAAAGCTTCCTGCAAATCAGAAGTATTCACTCCTCAGGTGCTTTCCCACAAAGTCCTTCAGACCGGAGGCTTAAAGTAAACCCATAAAGGGATCAGATTGTGCTCCTGGGGAGTGGCTGCTTTTATGTTCTCTTCTTTTTCTGAGAAAAGGATCAGCAAAACATCTGTTGTAGGATATGAAGTAGTTAGAAAAAAGAGGCTTTTGATAGGCCCAAAGAAGAATGAGGGAGAAAATGAATCCTAGAAAATGGATAAGCAGTATTAATATGCTATTTGAAAGTAGTTTTGTAAACTACCAAACATACTTCTACCATGTCTACCATTATTACATACAAAAATATAATAAAATTTAGTTTACTGTAAAGAAAATAGTAAAAATTCTAGGATTTACAGTCATTTGGGAAATGATGTCTTTCTTATGTAATTCTTGACACATCAGAATAAACACAGAGTGCTATGGAATAAGATGACACGTGATCATGTAATTGAAGGCAGTATTGTAATAGGTATCTTTTCCTGCACTGTAGAGTTTGTCCTCTAGACTCACGAGTGTGTAGCATTTTACACTAAGCAGTTCTATCGTCATGTATTTCAGTTCTACAACTCATAATGCTTGGGACATCCCTCAAGATGTCAGCTGAAAGACACCTCAGCTATGGAGAAAATTTGCAGCTGTGATGTAGTTTTATGCATTTTTCATCTTCTGAGATAAAATGCCAAGGGACCTGATAGGGTAGCCAAGAAATTAATTCCCGTGGAATATATCTATATTATCATATACGTTTAACTAATATCTGGGGGAAAATACTGAAGGAATGTTATTTAGGATGCAAAAGCAGCTGTTGAAATGTAGGTCTCATAGATTATGAAAGCAACATTCCAGTTCTGCACTAAATTCTGGGTTCCACAATTACCTACTGATACTGAGGTTTGGTGCTCAGTTTAGAAGGTCCAGCAAAAATACATGAGAAAGGGATTATATTGAGAATTTTTTGGAAGTTTTGTGACAGTAGTCACTGACACCTGGACTGTTTCTGGTAACAGCTGCCCTGAGGAAACAGCACAATCAGCAGCTATGAAGTCAAAAAACAAGAAATTAGTAATTTTGAGGAAAGGAGCCAACTTAAGAGTACTTCATGCATCTGGTGAATAGTTGCTCTGTACGGCAAGAAAGGATATTGTAGGAAAAGATTTGAAACAAGCTGGAAACAAGTAACTTAAAAGAAGCCTTCTAGGAACTGAGAAAGATTCAATATTGATATTGATATGGAAAAGCTAAAATATGAGGGTCCTGGGAAAAGGGTGAACCACAAAAGAGACATAACTAGGAATATGACTGAACAGAATTAAATACAATTTTCTAAAATGTTAGTGTGCAGATAGGCTAAAATCAAGTCTCTCTTAGTAATGAAAAAAACTGAGATTATAAATACATAATTAACTACATGGCAAGTTAAAAAAAAAGTTCTTTTTAATTTTTTTAGAAATACTACTGTTAATCTGTCAGTTCTTAAGGTGAGCCATTTTCAGCGTGAGTGAGAAACATGGAACTGGGAAGTACCATATTAAAGCAACTCTGAATAATGATTTAATACAGGGCTCTGTCTAGCGTTAGATGAAAGAAGGCTGTGAATAAACTAATGTTCTTTAAGCCCTAATGGGATTAAGGCAGCAACATGATGCAATTTGATTATTCTTTCCAATAAGAAGCTGAAAGCATTTGGTTTTCACTGCCATAAAATAATCAGTCATTTCTAAATGTTTTTTACTTTGCTGGGGCATCCAATATAACATTATGTGGATCAGCTTAAAGGCAATTATGTTTGATTATTTTCCTCTCTTTGTTTATTATGTTCCTACTGTTATTTTAAATAAAAGGATCTCTGTAATTCTGGGGAGAACAGATTCAAAAGCTGTAATTAACAAACTTTAGTCATGGGCGACTCTAAATGTATACAAATACAAAAGAAATCTTGAGACAAATCTGAGTCTGATTACTAAATTATTCTAAGAACCGTTACTTTAGTATCATCAGCAATGCCAGGAGCAAATTGTAAATTGAAAACATGACCTTATATTTGCCCTAACTGCAGGCACTGAAAATTTACAGAGTCTGACCTGCTTATAATTGTGAGCTCCTAAATCTCTGTTAGAGAACCCTTGACTTCAGGCATGAGACTGGGTCCACAATCCCCTTTTTTAAGTCCTGTGACCACATTGATTTGGGGGTTCTTCCCCTGCCACACTGTAAGAGGTGATGCACATGTAACTATGACCTACCAAATGAGTCTGTAAGGCTCCTTTGGCCTTTAGCAGGAAGAAGTTCTCTACCCTCTTTCCATCTGGACTTTTCTTCAGCTCAGTCTCTGATCTTAGCATTAGTCTTTTAGCCAAATGATCACTTGTTTTCTTTATCTGGACAGCTTCTCATGAAAATGTCTACTACACTCATCAATGGGCTCTGAGCACATCAACATTCCCCTGCATGTTTGTACTGGATAGGTGCTAATGTTCATCTCGGAAGTCTACCTGTCTGACAAGAAGAGAAGGTGTCATTTCTGTTTTGTCAGATTACAAAGATGGTCGCTTCACATATACAAGAAATATAAAAGCCAAAGCAGAATGATGGTGTGGGGAGACAGTCTTCTTCAGGCATTCTCCAAATCCACAGCTCCTGTACAGGTTGAAGGGCCTCCAAGACACCCCTGCAATGCAAACATTTACTAGTGGCAAAGAAATGAGGAATTTTGCCTTGGGACATTGCAGTGTAAAAAGCCAGGTCAAAAGATTCAGAGAGCAGAGCTTTTTGCTACTTTCAAGTTGTCAGGTTTAGTTTGTGCTAAAAGGCACTGTGGTCCCCAGTGAAAGGTAAGAAGCCATTTACACCTCAAAGAGAGAGGAAACTACCCTTAGCTGATGTTTATGAGAAGCTTCCTGCAGCCAGAGTCCTTCATAGTGCAGAAATCTGGTTTACCTGCCCTAGCTCCCAGGGTGTTCCTGCTGGGTCCATCATCGGCTTCCTGAGGGGGAAGGTCAGACCTCACTTCACATGCCAGAAGTCTACCTCAGTACTGAGGGAATTCTTCCTTGACCTCTTGATGGAGCTAAGGATCAGGAATAGCTCCAATTACTCCCAGTTTGGCCAGACTTGGCAAGAAAGAGCAGCATTTGTCTCCAAAGTTCCCATCTTTAAAACAATATTTAAAAAAACATGTTTGGGGGGCAGGGTGGTTATTGTTGTTACTTTAAAAATTATACTGGAGTGGATGTATAGTGAACAGAAAACATTAGTGTTTTCAGACAGATTTGCATCCAGTGACACCATGTTGACACTGAGGTCTGCTGTACTGCAGCAAAGCACTCTTATTTTGGTGTTGACAATTCAATTTTGCATTTTGGTAGGATCTACAAAGTCTCTAAAATGGTGGCTGACACCCCTCCTGCCCTCCCGCCCCCGTTTCCCTTTAGTACACCCCCTGCCACTGCCCACTGTGCATTTGTCTGGGTATATTTCAGACCAAAGTAGCCTAGTAATGCTTTAAGTCTTCCTCTTATGATCTGTTCATCCCTCTAATTGAGACAGGAGTTCTTCCCTTACCATTTTTGGCAGAGTTAAATACTCAGACATGTCATTTCAGAAGTGAAAATTTCTGTAATTTCTTGATGTTTATACCACAGAGATATTAAACCACTTGATAGACAAGACATTACTAGTTAATCAGATAAAATAACGGAAATAGAACCGCGACTGAGAAGTCATGTGTTTGTTCTAATACCAAGTTCTCACTGATACAACTAAATAGTGAAATATAGATCTGAAACAATATCCATTGCTTCTGAAGCTGACAAAATCTTCAATGCAATTTCTACTCCCACTGTATTTTTCTGTACTCCTCTGGCATTTTTAACCTATAGGCTTACACACCCACACAGAGCTACTAATGAGTCATTTTCCCATTGTCCCATATCTACAAAAAAAAAAAAGAGAAAAAAAAAATCTTTTTTTAAATTGAATAGCCGGCCTGTTAGATCTTGTGTTGCCATGGTTTAACTGAGTATGATGCAGGCATTTGCTCACTACCCTCCATCCATGGTGGGAGGGGTGGAAAATCAGAAAAAAGGCAAAACCTGTGGGTTGAGATAAGAATAGTTTAATAATTGAAATAAAATAGAATATAATATAACAACAACAACAACAACAACAACAACAATAATAATAATGACGGAAAGTGAGACAACAATAAAAGAGAGAGAAATAAAACCCAAGGAAGATAAGTGATGCACAGCACCTGCTGGCTGATGCCCAGCTCATACCTGAGCAGCGATCAGCCCCTTCCAGTCAACTCCCCCCAGTTTATATACTGGGAATGATGTTCTGTGATATGGAACAGCCCTTTGACCAGTTTGGGTCAGCTCCCCATCTGTGCTCCCTCCTAGCTTCTTGTGCACCTGCTCCCTGGCTAAGCATGAGACACTGAAAGTTCTTGACTGAGGATAAGCACTACTTAGCAACAACTGAATATCAGCGTGTTATCAATGTTGTTCTCATACTGAACGAAAAAGCACATCACAGCAGTACCACTTACTAGGAGGAAAATTAACTGTATTCCAGCGGAAACCAGGACAGGTTTTTACAAAAATGACAGGAAAACAAGGAAACGTGACTTCTCAAAATGTCACCAATGACATAAGTTCCATAAAGAACTTTGAATGAGGTCACAGTTGCATGTAGAGACAGCATAAGTTGTGCTGATTAGACTGCCAGTTCCCTGTCCAAGGGAGGCTCCCTCTTAAGAGCATCTGATCACTTCCATGCAAGAGCAATCCCATTGAGGTAAGAGGAATATATGATTGTAAAGTTTAGCTCAGTGTATTAAAATGTCAGAGAGCAGGGGAACACCCACTCTCCTCCATGACTGCTTTCTTCAAGCATCTCAAATCAAAAGCATTCTTTTAGTGCTGGCTAATATCGAGAAAACATATATGATACGCCTACAAACTGTGCAAAAGTGCTCTGTTTCAAACTGTAGGAAAAGAAAGAAATCCTAAGAAAAATTGTGTGAGAAAATGACGGCACAACACCACTGAGGAAAGCTGTAACCAATGATGAAATATTTTTTCTTAGAATCACAGGTGAATACATCAGTCTTTGAATACCATGCTGCTTATCAAACATAACACATATTTCTACTTTTTGGTAGTAGAAAGCAGCCAAAGGAAAAATCAGTCTAGGAGGAGATAAAACATCTGTTACATTAACTACTTAGCTGTAGGAATATATATTCACATGTTTTAAAGAACCAGCCAGGATATATGAGCACATATTTAGTTTCTCATGTTCTCTAAATTCTAGAATGTAGTTTTCAGTTTAATTTTAATAATTAAGAAATGAAGTTGAGCTCTTCTATGGACAAGTGAGCATACTATATGTATGTAACATTGATTTTAGAACTTATTTAAATATGAGTAAAGGGCTATTTTCAGCCACCCTATTTTTTTCTCTTTTCTTGCGAAAGGAGTGTAATTTTTTCCTGTGTTGCAAAACATTAACATGATACTGGGGAAATTTTATTTTCAATTGTATTTTGTATGGTATATGGAGCATGGAGAGCATTTGCACCTGAGGTTTTTAGGGTGGCGGGGGTGAAGAAGATCTGTGCAATTTCTGTTAAATGTGTGAGAATGAAGAAACAGGAAAAAGAGAGGGCTGAGTATGAAATCATATATGTACATTGACTGGATGAGTACATATTTATCTAGAGTGAAGTCTTTTGAAAATACTTTAGCATTATCCCTCTGCTCTTGATAATTGAGGTGGAGTTGCTTGGGATACCTAACAAAGCAGATGAAATGCTGGCCTTCGTGACTGAGAATAGTTATACACAGGGAAATTTATAACTGCTAGGAGCTAACACACTAGTTACTTTTGTCTGAGAATTCACTCAGACTAGATCACATGAAGAGTTTGAAGTGGCCCACAAAAGCAGGGCCACCTGCTTTTGTATTGTTTAAACTTGGAAAAGGCACAGAAGAAGGGTGGATTTATACAGTACTGACCGTTACTGACTGGGACTACCACGATCTCCTGTAGACAGCTTATTTTACTGTTGTCTGCTCAAGGCTGCAGAGAGGTATTTTTACCCTTAGAGATGAGATGGTTAGGAAATGGTTAAGCACCTGCTAGCTGTGGTTTTTTAGGCAGGAAGATAAAGGTCCTTAAAAAAATGTTTAGCTTTTCCCATTTTTCTTTTCACTTTCACTATGCAAGAAGCACATTTCTTTAACGTTATACACCTTTTGATTAAATAAGTAGACTACATAGCTTACTAGTTATTTAACGACTTAAATAGCTACAGCCAATAAAGGTATATAATACCAGAAAACTCAGACAGCTTTTCTCAGACTATAACCACTTCAGAGAAGCAAATCTTTTCCCCTCCTCATTACCAGTCTGCATACCTGGTGCTTTTCCTAATGCAGTTAAAGTCCCAAATGCAGTTATCATCAAAGTCATAACCCTCAGATTTCATTGGAACAAATTAAAATCTTAAAGCAACTCATTATTCTTTATATCCTCCCATGTGATAGCCAGTCAATCTACTTATATCTGTGCCATCAAAATAAAGTACCAATAATTTAGAGGAACAGTGTTTGTCCCTAAGGACTGTATGTGTATGTAGAATCATAGAATACCAGGAAGGTGACCTCAAGTATCGTCAGGTCTAACCTTTCTCAGCAAAATGAAACCCGTAGGTAAGAAGTGGTCACACTGGCATTTTGTAATGACTCTCTGTTTTTCTCTTTGCCAGAGTAAAAACCCTCTTTAGCACCACTGCAATCAGGATTTCTAGAAGGGCTGGTGTAGTCCAGCAGTACATCTTGACCATGATGAAAACTGGAGGCTCATCTTTGTCTATATAAAAGGTGTTGCACAGATGAGGGCGGGACATGCTCCTACACGGTGCTTGCACTTTTTTTGTGGATGAATGCAGAGCTCATTCTTCCCTGTTCATCCACCTTCTACAGCTGACATGACAGCTAAAAAGACACAGAAGGGGTCATTTTATCTGTAGGTCTGTCAGTGCCGTACTGTACCCTTTATACACTGAAAACAGAAGTAAAATATAACCCGTTTCCTATGTGATAACAATTGTTGGACAAATTTTTTCTACCAGCTCAAAACTAGTACTGAAGTAGACAATAAAAACTTTCTGGAGTTATTTCTGAATTATCCAAAGTCTGACAAAGACCTTAACTGAGAAAATAATAGAAGCTTGTTGAACAGTTGATAATATCAAATATTGTGACACACAAAAGAAACCCACAGATTTTGACTTTTTAAAATTCTCCCTCACCTAGCTGCTAAAAAAAAACTGATAGACAACAGTGTATTAATGATTTAAATACAGTGATCCAATTAAGGCAGCTTGAACTTCAAAAACCTCACAAGTTGCCTGCCTCACAAAATATTAGCTTTTATTAGGGACATGGCTTAGTGGTGGATTTGGCAGTGTGGGGTTAACAGATGGACTCAATGTCTTAAAGATCTTTTCCCAACTAAATGATGCTTTGATTCTATGAAAATTTTTACTGCAAAATTTTGTGAAATTCCAGTTTCCTTCCATATTACAATACACAATGACAACACTGTCTTGGCCACAGAGGGATTCCAGGAAGCCCATCTGTATACACACTTTGTAGTCCTAACAATAACACTCTTTCTCCAGAAAGTTTGTGTTGAATCACAGCAATAAAACTGTTTGCAAAGGAAATAATTTATTTTTCTTATGTACAGAGCAAGGAAGTGCTGTTTCTTTATCTCTCTGGGTAACATCGGTGCACTTCTAGGTGATATGCAAGTAGTGCAGGCCTGGGCAGTTTTGAGATAGGAAGTAAAAGGTGCATCTCTGATTTAGTGAGAAATTTCTTATCCAAAAGAATTGCCTTAGCCATCAAATATTGAGGAAGGTAATGTGGATATGTGATAGGCACCATGGAACACGTAACAGAAAGGTTGGAGGTCTTCTACTCCTTCTGGGAGTTGTCCTCAGTTGTGAAAGGGGCCAGAGAAATGTAGGGATGCAAAAGTTGTGGTCTAGAAATCTTGAGAGATGCCACCAGCAATAGGGAGCTCCTTTCAATGAGTAGTTATGTTGCAACAGGATAGACAGTTCCCATTACAGCCTGATAAACTGCAACTGAATAAGAAAATCTCTCTGCTCTTAGGACTTAAAGCTCAATTGAATAAGTGTTTCTTGGTATTGTAGGGAGTCTTTAGTCTGTGCAGTAGAAATTATTTTATGGAATACTAATTATAAATTAGTAATTTTAAATTATAGAAATAGTCTGCCCTGCAATAAGAGAAATGTATGTATCTAAACCCTGGAAATTATGCAAATCACACAAATGTAAATATCACACAAAACTTTTCTTTCTAAATAGAAAAAATATTTGATCATACATTAGTGGGTAAAGTGTCAGCTCGAGTACAACTGTGTGAATAGCGTTGTCACTTGTCTTGTGATGAGTCTGTTCTTACTAGAGGAGTTTATAAAGAATATATATTTCATCCACAGACCACAATCTATCTATATTTCAGCAGATGTTTTCTCACGACAGAAATTTTGGAAACAAAAGTCAGTCTTTTTAACCACAAGATATGAATCACACTGCAGTAGTGTGGAAACCACGATTTGAATATGATGCACATTCAGAAATAACAAAATCAAAGATAAGAATCTATTGTGATATCTGGAATTCTTAAGAATTTCTACTGGAAATCTTGTGTGCTTTATGAACGAAAATAAAGTCTATAGTTTACTTATGAATGAGAGTGACTAAATTCTTCTGTCTCTGGGTATTTTTAGTTTATATTTATTCTCATATTTTAAACTATGTTTCACTGAGCTTTGTGGAGGTGAGCTGCTATTTGCACTTAAATTTTACAAGAATTAAAAATAAAGTTAATTTCCATTTCTTGAATCCTTCTATCAGTCTTTTGACATACCATGTTTTAGATTCTCTTTCTTTTCTTCTTTTAGCCCTAAAGTTTCCTCACTCCAGACTCAGGAGTCACAACCAGCTCCTATCCTGACCATCTGGTTTCTATAGATTAAAAAATAATAATTAAAAAATTTTAGTTTCTGGGCATCTTTGCTTTTATATGAGATTTGTTATATCCAAGCTGCTAGTTCTGCAGATGAATATAATCTTGCAGGGAGGTCTCTAACCCAGGTCAGCTGTGTCTGCTCTGCGCTATGACACAGATAGTGAAGGCAGCACCAGTATCAACTCAGCAGGGTTTGCTGGAGAGATGCTGGATTGCCCATTGCTGTGCTGTGATGTGTGGCTTTCCCAGCAGGTGTAGAGCTGGCTCCAGTACAGTGCTCTGCTGGGGGAACTGTACCTCGCTCCAAGAGTTCTCCACGTCCTTTGTACTTGCACTGTGTTCATCATTGCCCTTTCTTCCCCTTCACTGATATGTTTATCCTGCAGTCCTTGAATACACAGTACTTTTTTTCAATACTAGTAGTAGTTACTCAATACTAGCGTAGTCTTAATTTCATCATAAAGTCCGTGTTGTAACTGTTGCACAGATGGGTGATGGGAGAAAAGAGATGAAGCACTCAAGGGAGAAGAAGCCACATTAAGTAGCTATGTAAGTTTGGTGTGCCTTGTCTTCAGGAAGGAGTTGCAAACCTGCCGTACTTGGGGGCTATCATTTTACCTCCTCCAGACAGCTAAACTCTAACACGTCTGAATGTCCTACAGGCATTTATTTAAGGCTAGAAAAGACATATCAACATGTCCCAGAAAGTAAATCTGTAGAAGTAAAAGAATCCAAAATATATGCAGTTTGTTAGCAGGCAGCCAAGATGCATGCAAATAAAGTTCATCCACTCTGTCAGACTTATCAGAAAAACCTCTACTCTGGTTCTATACCTTGATCCCATCAAAAATGTTGATATTTTGGCCTGTGAAATAAAACACAGTTTGGCACAAGGAAGAATATGTTTACCCCCCTTTTCCCAGATCTTGTTGAGCAATTCTGAATTATCCTGCATTTAAAAACTATAAATGACACAGTAAGCATGTATGTATTCAAAAAAAGTCCTAATTGAAATTAAAAAAAATAATTTAATTCTAATACCCTTTATTATTCTTCCATACTGCAGGGTAGTAACGAAGCAAATAAATAAAACTGAATGCAACAGACCTCTGCCTTCAGCTAAAGTTGAGATTATTAATGCATGCAGACAGGTCAAATACTGTTGTGGTTTCACAACAGTTTCTTCTGTTTTACTTCCATATTTTTGAGAGCTTCCCTTAGGTAAGGAAGACATCTGTTTATGTCTGAAAACAATAGATATGCTCAAGCTGGAATGTGGAGGAGGTTTCTCTTCACAAAACAAGCACAGCACTCTCCTGGCAGGCTTGCCAGAGGCCACAACATAACTAAGAATATGAACTGCTCCACTTACCATCTCTGTAAAAACAAAAGGTTTTTCTCCAAACATGCCCTTGATGATACCAGGAGAATGTATCTGAAGCTAACACTGGAATATTCGCATTTACTTCCTGACACTGGGATACCCTATCCATGAAAACCCACAAAAGCAGATTACTTTCAACATCCTATAATTCAGATTATTACAGTGCAAAAAACAATGATAAGAAAAAGGCAATGTGCCGTATCAGCAATAAACTTATGCATGAACAGAGCAAAATACCGGCCACCCTACAGCTGGAGAGCTTTTGTCCTCATTTTTAATGAAATTAATGTTTAACCTTAAATGTCTGCAATTATTCATGCAATTAAACATGTAGTCTATAGAAATGAAATCAGGTCTACATCAACAGGGTAAAAAAACCATTTGGCTAGGTTTTAAAGAATCAATCATGAAAAAGTTACATGTACACTACTAGTACGAGATCAGTGTTAGAGATAATGCCTTGGCAATGATATTTCCTTCAAGCTATGGTGAGAAGACAAAAACACATTTTTAGTGCAGTCATTAAGTTAACATATTTCATAATTAAAAAAGAATCATGAGTCACTTTCTGGGAACAGCATTAAAGGAACTTCAGAACATGGTATTTGAAGAAAGAGAATTTGTGAATCACAGAATGGAATCACAGAATGTGCTGAGTTGGAAGGGACCCATAAGAATCATCAAGTCCAACCCTTAACCCTACACAAGATCACTCCCAAGACTCATGTACCTGAGAGTATCGTCCAAACACTTCCTGAACTCTGTCAGACTTGATGCTGTGACCACTTCCCTGGGGAGCCTGTTCCAGTGCCCAACCACCCACTGGGGGAAGAACCTTTTTCTAATATCCAACCTAACCCCTGCCTGACACAACTTCAGTGCTGTCATTGGTCACCACAGAGAAGAGATCAGTGCCCCTCTTCTTCCCCTCATGAGGAAGTTGTAACTGCAATGAGGTCTCCCCTCAGTCTCCTCTTCTCCAGGCTGAACAGACCAAGTGCCTTCAGCTGCTCCTCATAAGGCTTCGCCTCAAGGCCCTTCACCATCTTCGTTGCCCTCCTTTGGGCACTCCGTAATAGCGTAATAGCTTAATATCCTTCTTATATTGCAGTGCCAAAACTGCCACAATATTCAAGGTGAGGCCACACCAGTGCAGAGCAGAGTGGGACAATCCCCTCCCTTGCCCGGCTGGTGATGCTTTGCCTGATGCCCCCCAAGGACACAGTTGGCCCTCCTGGCTGCCAGGGCACTGCTGACTCACATTCAACTTGCCATCAACCAGCTCCCTTTCCATGGCACTGCTTTCCAGCATCTCATTCCCCAGTCTGTACATAATTCCAGGGTTGGCCCATCCCAGGTACAGAATCTGGCACTTATCTGGTTGGTGATTGCCCAGTCCTGGAATTTGATGAGGTCTCTCTGCAGGGCCTCCCTGCCTCCGAGGGAGTCAACAGCTTCTCCCAGTTTTGTGTCATCTGCAAACTTGCTTAGTATCCCTTCCAGTCCTGTGTCCAAGTCATTTAGGAAGATTTTGAAGAGCACAGGACCCAACATGGAGCCCTGTGGAACTCCACTAGTGACAGGTCTCCAGTCTGATGGTACCTTATTCACTGCTGCTCTCTGTGCTCGACCCGTGAGCCAATTGCTCACATGGTGTGTTTATCCACCTCTGTGCTGGACAGTTTGTCCAGAAGGATCCTGTGAGAGACAGGATCAAAAGCTTTACTGAAATCTAAAAAGATTACGTCAACTGGCTTCCCCTGATCAACTAGGTGGGTTACCTTGTCATAAAAGGAAATCAGGTTTGATGAGCAGGACTATCCTCTCATGAAGCCCTGCTGGCTGTGACCAATGACAGCATTGTCTTTCAGGTGTTTCAATACCTCCCAGAATAATCTTTTCCAAAATTTTGCCAGGCACTGAAGTGAGACTGACAGGCCTGTAGTTTCTGAGGTCCTGCTTCTTGCCCTTCTTGGAAATTGGGACAATATTAGCCAGCTTCCAGTCAGCTGGGATCTCTCTGGATTCCCAAGACATCCCAAAAGTCATTGAGAGAGGTTTTGTGATGACATCAGCCAGCTCTTTGAGGATTCTGGGATGAATCCCATTAAGCCCCATAGATTTGTAGAGATCCAGCTGGAGCTGCAGATCCTGCACAATTTCATGGTCAACTTGGAAGTGATCATTCTTGCAGTCATGGTCCTCCAGCTCAGGGCACTGAGACCCCCTTGGTCCATCATCTGTGTTGAAGACAGAGGCAAAGAAAGCGTTAAACTCCTCTTGTGGTAGTGTGGAACTGCATTTCTTAGTCATCCAGGCAAGTGATTTTAAGTAGATTTGGAGGGGAATTGGTGATTTCTTTTAGTAAAGATGAGTCACACAAGTAAGTACTGGAATCTGACAACATCACCAATGATACAAGTAACTACCAATATAGTTCTGAGACAAGCAAACCACAGCTTTCCGGCAAGTGTTTTCTCAAGAAAACTTGGAGCAGGTAAGGCAGGTATAAAGCACAGAGCAATTAGTCTGTCTCTCACTTTAACCACTGAAGACTTAACAGTTTAGCACGTGATACTGGTAAGAAAATTACTGCTTTCCTATTCATGCATGTTTAAATACATATTTACATATGTTTGTGGCATTTTTTAAGATTTCCAATAACACAGTTGAGAATCCAATAGTGGATGGAAATAATTTTTATTCATATGCTTCTTTCAGATGTAGCTTCAGTAAAAGGTTGGGGCAGTAGCCCCTGCTTCCAGGAGTGGGTTTGATTTTAGTTAGTGATGATCCAATATAATTGCATACATGGCATTTTAGTTGTGTCCTTTAGCGGGTGTATTGGGTTTGTGTGAGAAGCAGTACATTTTCCCCATAGCTGTTTCCCCAACACAGTGCTGTGTTTTGTGTTGTAGCTAGGAAGGTATTGATAACACACCAGTGTTTTGGCTACTGCTGAACAGATCTCACACAGCATCATCAGTGTCTTTCCAACATGGGTGATTTATTATTTACAACATTTTTCATCCGATACAACCACTACGTGTACTGAAGCGCAGCTTCCTGGGAAGTGGGAACACATCACCTTCTGATGGGAAATAGAGAATAAAATATTTTGGTGTCCTTTGCTTTCACATGCATGACCTTTTCTCTTGCTTCATTAAATTGCCTTTATCTTGACCCAAAAGATTTTTTTCCGTCTTGTTTTCTCCCTGGCCTGTCCAAATGAGGAGGGCAGTGATAGAGCAGCTTGGTGGGCAACTGGTATCGAGCCACGGTCAACCCACAGTGGCAGGGTACTCCAACCCCTAGACTAGGCTCTCCTTTTTACCCTGTAACACCTCTGTTCTCAGCAGCACAGATGAATAAGTTTCAAATACCAGAGCAGCACCTCACTCAGGCTACTACTAAGCCTGGTGGTGAGGACACAGAAACTGAAGACTTCAGGTTCAGTTCTACCCAGTTTGAAGAGTCTAGTGCTACTCACTTCCTATGGTAGTATCAACTCCCATCAGACTTAACTTCATATCAAACTTCTCAGATTTTCCTGCAAGATTTGATAAAGCATTTCTCCCCAGTACAGCCAAGTTCTGGAGCAACATGTTTTGAAATGCTGAAAATTATGGGGGGCAGGGGTAGCAAGAGGGAGAAGATCTGAAAATTCTAAAACTTTTAATCTAAGAATGTTATATTCAAGGTCTGGCAGTACCTAAAATGACGTAAAATTAAAGTTCCCAGATCTTCTTTTGGGTATCATTCAGACAGATTCTGCTCTATTTTATTATGAAATTCCTTATCTAGTCATATCTGATGAGAAGGCTAGTCCTTCTTGTATTGAGGAAGAGGAACCAGATCCTATGCCATAATTTCACACTTCTCTAATCTATTTCAAAAGAAAGAAAAACAGATTAATATGTTCCCTTCCTCCTTCTCCAGGAAAATTACACTTCTTTCCTGAGACTTGTTCATCTACCAGAAGGTTAATAGTAACATTAGTACATTTAATAAATGCACATCTAACAAATAGTACTTTTTATTAATAAAACATAAAGACTTTTATAAAGTAATGTAGAAAGTTTAAAGGTAAATGTAAAAGAAGTCATAAGTTATCTTCTCATCTTCCTTTTCTGTTCTGCTTTTTAAAAAGTCTTTCTTCCTGAAATAGTTATCTTTGTCTCACATTCCAACTGTATTATACAAAAACTCTTACTAAGCCTTTTTTTTCCTCTAGTAATCTTTTTTACCCCTTCTAGCAGAAAGATGAAAGGCAAGTAATTTGTGTTCAGAGTCTCCAGAATTATGAGAAGCAAGAGATCCATGCATAGAGGAAGTTCTATGCTCACTCAACTGAAGAAAACATCACAAAAATGTGTTTCTCAGTGACACAATTATTATCTGGAACAAGTCATTTATCAGGTAATATATTTTAGGTATTGCAATGAGAAAGTAACAGTCTGTATTTTACATTAAAGGAGAATGTTTCCACTGAAGGCAAAAAAAAAACCTAGAATTTTTTTTTATTTTGCTTGTGAATAAGAACCAAGAAATTACAACCAAGTATTTGTAGTCTTCCAGAATAAAAGTATTCAATCCTCATCCTTAAGAGGGAGCTTTATGAGTGTATTTTGTTTTCATTAGCTATTTTGTAATTATAGTGTTCCTAATTTAGGAAGTAAATTTGGAACATTTCTTCTTAAAGAGATAAAAATTTACTTTTTAAAAGCTGAATACATCCACACAGTGATTTGTTGAGCTTATTATAAAGTTTGAGGTGCAAGCTGCAGTAGGCACATCTGTGCTTTTGTATTTTGATAGAATTTCAGCCCCAAATTGTGAAAATAACTGAAGTCAGTTAACTCCTGCAGGTGAATTAAATGGGTCCTGACATGAGCAACAGAAACAGAAAACCCAAATTACTTTCAAGAAAAATATCTTTTATCTAAAATACGTAGTCCACCTGCTTTTTGTTTCTGCTGGTGTAAGACTGACTCTTCATTTGAAGAGAAGTTTTCTTCCCTGAAGGGGAAATATTAAGAATGGGAACTGATATCAACAAATAACAAGCTTTACAAATGTATCCAAGGGACACAAGTACACAGTGCCTCAGGGGGAAATGAAAAAAAAAAAAAAGTTATTTCTATATATTTCTAAATTGTCAGCAATGGCAGCCTCTCCATAACGGGTGACATTGTTTTAACTTAATCATGCACCCCAACAAAACCCTCACACAAGAAAGATCTTTCCAGTTCCTCTGTTTTCTTTCATATCTCAAAAGGGAACCTGAGGTATAACAAATCAGACAGGTAAAGAGAAAACCAACTGGAGACTTTCAGTGAAGCTCCTGATGAAGCCCAGGATGTTCCCACTGACAGCTGAGTGCAGGTCTCGGCTGGGACCAGCTGCTGCCCAACTTTTTTTGCTGTTGTGCTCTTTCACTCCAGAGACAATCAATGCAGGTAATTCTGTTCACATTAGACCTGTTCACAGATTAAAGTATGGCCTAAGTAACTCCGCTTATTCTGGTTCACATCATTGAAAGAAATGCCACTCCCCCTCCTTTTTTTTTTTCTTCTGTAATTTCTTTTAATTTTTGCATTCCAGGCAATATAACATCTGCACAGTACAATCAACAGGTGGCTTCTTGGGGATCCCCTCTGTGTCCTACCACAGCTCTCCCTCCAGCCAAATCTCCTTCTCCAGCCTCTCTTCTTTCACCCTAATGTCCAGGGTGCCAGTATGCCCTACAGTTATTCAAAGGCTCAGTGGTGTATTATGGTAAGTGTTGTTCAAGGGCTATATTTACTGCAGTAAACTAATGCTTATTAGCTATAAATCCCATGGCAGGTATGTGAAATACAGTTGTGTCAGACATCATAACTTTTCAAAACATAAGCATAGTTCAAAAAGTGTTGGCTAAACATATTTTCTTCATTCTTTCTTCAGTGAAAGTAAAGAAAATTAAGATAAGGTAGATGACCCCTGCTTTGTTTTATTACATGAGTGATTGGAACAGCCTTTGCCCCCAAAATCTATCATCAAGCATTTAAAAGACGAGAGTAAATGCTTGCAGGTACAAAATAACATTGACAGAATTTCACCAGGTTCTTTTCCTTTATGCATGTCACAGGCTAATGGCTCTCCTACAAACACCTGCATTGCTGCTGCTGCTTTTCTCTCTTTGCTCTGCATTACTATGACATGCTGGTGTAATTACACTGTGTGTCTGACTCCCATCTGGTCATAAACGGACAGATTAAAACAGCTTCTAAATGACCATTTAAGTATCACCCTGTGAAGTATATAACCCCGTGGTTTCAGATGAAGGATCTTAGTTTAAAACTTTGCATGTCAATCTGAGAGGAAAGTAGAAAGAAGAAGAAAGAAACTCTTCCACGGGTGAGTTTCTCCATCACCAAAGTATAGGTAACAGTATGTTTCAACCCAGAAGGACTCTCTGAATGCAATACTTTGATAACAAAATACTGCAATAAGAAAAAACCAATGCACAGCAAACAAGCTCACACCCTGTATACAGCTAACTGAAAATTCATGCATTGAGATGATCACATCCATCATAACATGTTGTTGACTCATTCCTACTACAGGAGAAAATAATTTCCCCTCAGGGTCAATAATACCTTATCTGTTATCTCTCACTTGGCAAGAGAAAGAATAATAAACTTGAAGTCATAGCAAATGATCTCCACCTGTGACACCGATGAAATACTGAAGTGTAGCTGGCCAGGTGAAACTGTAGAGGTTGCAACTGTAAAAGAAAAACATCTGTCTGAAAAAGACTGTGTATTGAGACACAGGACTTTGTTTCAAGATTAACAAAAGGACAATGCTCAGTTATGATTCCTGTAAAGGAATATAATGAGTCAAATAGCATCAGTGTATGTTGTAGCTGGGGG
>VXAY01006797.1:109271-242063 GCA_013399855.1 Oxyruncus cristatus | reverse complement strand
GGGGGGGGCTTGGGGGGGCAGGGGGAGACAAAAAAGCAATGTCTTCTATCTGAGTTTGGCATCTATGAGAAACAACAAGTTCCTTCCCTGAATAAGTTTCTCTTCTTAATAACTTCCTAAACTCCCAAGGTATACTTTTCATTTTGCTCCTTAACTAAGGAAGTAGAAGCCAAAATATTGAGAAAAATTATTGCACAATGTCACAAAGGAGAGACTATGTCTGGTTTAGAGAGAGGTCAGATTGGCCTGTGAAAGCAGAAACTTTGTACTCATGAAATTTAAATGTCAGTATAAGCACTTACTATATTTGAAAACATGTAGACGTTGAGTACGCATATTTGGGTTTGTTCATCAAACCTACAGACTTTTTCTCACCATTGATCCAGAGTCAGTGAAAAGTTACTTCGGTATGGATTGGGGCAACCATGGGCTCCCCAGCTTTGTTCAGATGGGCTATTAGCATGGTAAGATAGATGGTGCCAATCACCCCACCAACTGTGTGCAGATTCAGTAAATATCTTTATGGGGAATCCTAACTCAGAGTCTCATTTTAGTCCTTCCTTGTTATAGTTTTATTTAGCTGTGGTAAACTTACCTGTAGTGGAGGGTTCACCACTAACACAGGTCCTTCATTTCCTGTACAGTCAATAGAAAGAGGGACATGTATTTGGAGTCCAGGGAAGTAAAATACAGTCCATTTACCATAGATGTTTTCTACCTCTTTGGATGCCCAGGCAACTTATAAAATCTTCTCCTGTTAATTTTAGACAGATATCTGTCTCTTCTACTGAGGGTATAAGGGACTCAAAAAATGCTAGAAAAATCAATCTCTTCATGAGACGACTAACTCAGTTTTCTCTTGACAAGTCTAAGTCTATCTTCTAATTTGACTCAGTCAATGTGAAACAGTTCTTAGACTTTAAATACTTTGGATCATCTAGGATACTGCTACTGATAGAAATAGAAACAGAGTCTGTAACATACACAAGCATTGACTTTTTTACCAAGGTTCTGCTCTGTGAAGCTTTAGTAGGTAACTGTAGCACATGGGAGAATTACCCACATTTGGTAGAACTAAGCTCAGCAGCCCATGAAAACCACCCGGTGAAGCTGCCTTGAGGTAACCTCTGAACAGCCTACGACGTACATAAAGCTATGCTGAGTAACTGGTGATATATATGAGGCATCAGTGAAAATATCGCCAGCTGACCATAGTCAGCCTTTCTTGCTCAACCTTTGAGTCAATACAACTGCACTTCCATCAAGCATGGAGATGTCTGTCCCTTTACCAATAATTATGAGCTTCAGTTTTCCATCTGGTAAAGGAGGATTTATTCTGAAGTCTGATACTAAAAAAATCAAAGACTCTTGTATCAAGTCAAAGTTAGAGTCAGTCTTGGTCCAATTGGGCCACTAATTCTCATGTTAAGAATCTCTAGTTGCTACTGACAACACCACGAACTTTCATGATGTGGAGTACCTTGTGCTTTTGACTCTGCAGCCTCAACATTCAAGGTGGGTGTTCATTCAACATTCAACATTTATAGGTGGGAAAAATTTATGGAAGATTTGTATTTCAATTTTCACCTCTGCAGAGAGATTTATTGACCACTATTCAATGTAACAGGTATAGAAGAAGACGCTACTTAGCTCCAGTAAAGACATCATAACCCTTTGATTTTCCCAAAAACATTGTTTTCCAAGTTAGCAGGGTGTATGTACAATTTCATGAGACAGAAACAGAGTAAAAAATAGTTAAGAACATTTTGTCCTTGCTTTGAAAGCTTTCACTGGAGCAAACTTCTATGATTTAATTCAACTTAGAAAATAACCCAACAAGATCTTTCACAGTTGAATGTGCTTCTATAATTTAAAACATGCACCAGAAAACTCAAAAATCAAGAAAAGTAGTGGTGGTGTTGTTCCCAAGATAATACTACCCTACACATTGATTTAAACCTACTTTTTATTCTGTCCTGGGCTGTCAGTCAGAACCAGTTTCAAATTTGTTAATTTTCTTTTAACTGAGATAAACATTTCACAAAGCATTTATTAGAGCTTAGATGATAAAAAAAGATAAATCAGGTCAACATGCAGCACAGTGCTTCAATTTTGAGGAAATTTTTCTTGGTAGAAATGCAAGCATTAATATAGAGCATATAATGCTATAAGTCTATAAAGGCACACTTCATTTTCATCACAGCCGTTACACTGTCACTTTGTCATAGTCCTAGGTAATCCTAATGCTTTTTTCCTTCAGCATCATTTGCTTATTGTAACTCAACCATCACTGAGACAGAGGTAGATTATATTATTAGACTATTGTTAATTCTATGCAATCACTTAATAACAGAAAACAAAACTACAGCCAATAAAATGGGCAATAAATATCCAAACATTGCTGTAAATATTCACATCCAGAAATGCTCAGATGGCAAACCTGCAGGATAAATTTCTTGCCTTGCTGTACTGAAACTTTCTCAGGCTCTTTCTGGTGCTGGCTGCTCAATGAGGACAGTTTGTCACACAGTACTGAACAGACGAAAAAGTGGAGGGTAAAGCTTCTGACAGGGTAGATCTAGTATCTGTCCAGTTCTATCTGGTGTGACAAAGCATCAGAGCCTATACCTGCAGTTGGTCCACATCCTACTGACTGAACTCCCACAAGAATTCAATCAATGCAGAATAAACTCTGTGTCTTTATAGTATATATTTTTTAATGCAATTAAATCAATTCAGAACTGACAATCTGATCCGTGGTATACCTTTTGTAACTTCTGTTTAAAATAATTTCAGCATTACTACTGATGATAATGAACCCGTGCATGTACACGTATACGCACTGACACAATACACACACATACTCTGAAGTAGACAATCTTGTGCTCTTTAACAGCCTGTTACTTCTTATTTTCACTTGTGGCATCATGTCTTAAGTTTGAGGGAGCGCCCAGTTTCTCAAATTGGCATAGGTAATCACTTTCTTTTTGTTAGCTATCAAAATGTGTATATTTATTCATGGTAAAATCTAGCGTAGTTCATTTTCCAGCACAATGTGTAGTACAGTGTGTGATTAAAGAACGTGAGTTCTTGTAAAATTTGTGAGAGAAATACAGACCTCCCTGAACTCTGCTGAACTTAGTGGTTCTGCTGCTAGCCACGAAGAGTGCATCCTTCTGCCCTCATCCTCTCTGTTGTTCTATAAAGAACCCGGACCTCCTTTAGCTCCAACTGACATTAGCCAGAAGAAACAATAAATGCTGGTTGTTAAAGCTTCCTGTTTTCATGGTGTTAGGAATTCTAATAGCAATCTAACCCTTACCACACACTTGTGAATGCTGTGAAGTGTTCACCTTTATACATCATCTTAAAATGGTTGTAATTTTAGAATCTGGAAATTAAAGCCAAAAATCAGAAGCAGAACTCTGCTAATGATTCATTGGTGATTCAGAGTGTCTCATTTATCCTCTATTTGTTGCCAAGGGAACCTGTCACCCACTTCCTACCACATCATCGTTACAACCAAAAGAATGTCAAGCCACAATATTGCTTTGTTTCTATTTATGACTGCTAAATGCCAATTTCTTGTAAAAAAATGACTGTGTAAAATAGGTTTTCTTAATATCATCATTAAGTTCTTGGCTTAGAGGTATCAGTGGCCAGCTGGAAATCACATCAGGAAAGAAAGACAACATATGCAGCTTCCGCTCTGTCTTCTGCAAAACTTTTAATTGGTTCTGCTAAGTCACTTGGACTATAACACACTCTGAATATTGCATTGTGTAAGGGGGTTGATGGTTTCTTACTATTTTCCTGACTTGTGAAACCATCTCATCAAGAAATAAGCTAAAACTGGAGATACTTAAAAGTGGTTTTCTGTTTTGTAAAAATGTTCTTGGTTTGTTTTGGTTTGAGGGGTTTTTTGGTTTGTTTGTTTGGGTTTTTTTTGTTTAGTTTTTTTTTTGGGGGGGGGTATTTTTAATGTGGTTTACATTCAAAGTAGATTAAATCAACCTTTTTCAACAGTTTCAATGAACTGCAAACTTTCCTTATCTTATTCATTGCCAGTGAGACTGGCATTCTTGTCACCAGACATGTCTGCACTGAGCATAGCGATTTGAAGGGGCATCCAGTACACTTTAACTGAAATTTTTCAGGCTTGAACAACTGACCTCCAAAGAAAACAACTTGCCGAAGATTTTATGTTGTGGTATGCTAAAATATTTTACACTTTTCCTATATTTTCTGACTTTAAATGCGTTTATCTGAAAATATTTCCAAATTCTTTACAAAGTCTGACATATACTTTCGACTGACCTATGGAATCACTTGGTGATCTCCTTTGCCTTCCTCAGATACCTCTTTGTCTATCACTGTAGAAGAAGAAGAAAGATTGAAGAAAAGCTGTTTCTTAATGAAGAATAAAGTAATAATATTAAACAATAAAATATACTTTTTTAAAAAAAATTAAATAGGTTTTATGTATCATAGTATTTATCTTATCTTTGTATTGCAAGATTTCTTTGGAAGTTTGCCTTTCAGTGATCCTTTTCCCACTGAGGCTTGGGTATTACAGATTGCTGGATACATATTTCCTTGTTACATGCAGAAATTTGTCTCTTTTGGTATCAACACAGAATGAATCCAAGAAAAGCAAGGAAGGGCACTCATTCCAAACTTATGCTTAGAAATTCTACACTGAAAGTCAATACTTTTTTAATTCAGAGTGACCCAAGACAAAATCTTTGCTTCTAGACCATGAGAAAAGTTTTCTAATTAAAATATTTTCTATTTAAATATTAGAAATAAATCTTTACATTAAATATTAAAAATATTTTCTAATTAAAACCTGCATCTTCCAGCAAAAGAGTAAAGTCTGCTCCCCAGGTTAATCTATGTTTTGTGGCATACTTTCAGCAGAAATTAATCTTCTTAACAATTTTTAATTTCTCTTTGCCAAACCAAAAATTTTTTGTTATTACTGAGATGTGTTTTGACAGAAAGAAGTCTTGGTAAACCCATTTCAGTGTTAAACATGGTGGGTTTAGTCCAACAAAGCACTGAAATTCTTAATTCTAAAGATTAAAGATTTAGATCTTATTCTTCCAGCTACATGAAATTATGCAGGGACGTAATAAGATAGGAACTTAATAAGAATATATTGTAAGGCAAACACCCTACTATGATTCAAAATAACCATGAGTAACATGTTCTAGGAATTCATTAATGTTACACTGTTTTGATTTAAGTTGTAAGAAACAAGTAGAAAAGAACTGGGAAAATATTTTTTGAACTTTCTGTTTATAGTTTGTCTAATTTCTCAAGAATTAAAAGTTAAAACATCCTTAGATTACTACCAAAGCCTAGGACCTATGGAAAGAATAATTCTGCAGTACAAGAACTATGGAAATGGAGTATAATTCCATTTGATATAAGTTTTCTTTTTAACATCATATCATACACTATCTTTTTGGAATATGAAAACTAAGTGTATCGAACCATACAGGTATTTATAAAATCTATTTACATGGTAATAAGAAGCTGTACACATTTGCAACTGTTAGATATATGAAAATATAAATATGAGGGCCAAGTGAAGACAAAGGTGTTTGTTTCTGTCTTCCCAAAAATGTGAGAATAAAAGGAGGTTGTAATCATATACATATCTTTATATGCATCTATACACAGAAATAAGTAGGAAGAGGTTTCAAAAAAATGTTTCAAGGCTACTTCTGCAGTCAGTCTTTTTCACCTGAGAAAATAAGTATCTCTTACCTTTTTCGGTGTTTAAAACCACTTGAGATAAAAGGTGTAATAATAATGAATAACAAAGTGATACGTAAACAGATAATAAGATAATAAGCAGGAGTAGATAGATAATGAAGAAAAAGTCCCTGTAAAACTAACATTTGTTGTTAGACTCTGCAGTGTGAAAAGGAATTAGAAGATGATCACGTTATAGTTTTTGGGGCATATAGTCTATATGTGGGGCCAGAAAACATTTTTTAACTGGCTTTTTCACTGCAATACATAGTTGGCTGGGTAAGGGCTAATGACTGAAGCTGGATGCAGATGCAGAACACCTCACTCCCCCTGGCTTGTCTTTCCATGGTCTACTGCACACACTCTTTTAACTTGTTGGGAAACTGAAGTAGGTGATTTGCCCATCCCCAGAGTAGATTAAAGAACCTGTGGCAAGAATGGAGAGCCAGTGGCTCTCAGCCAGCTTTTGCTGCCATGTCCAGGACCCTGTGGACTCCGCTGGGTGGATGCTGACAACCAGAGGAGAGTGTGTGACACATCAGCAATGGCTTGGTGTGAGAGAACAGATTGGAGTGGAGCCCTGTGTCTTTAGTGATTTGGAGAGAGATGTAGGAAGGAAATACAGACTTCAAAAACCCATTATATTGCCAAACAAGGAAAAAGGAACCTAATTATATCTGTGAATGTGGCCAGCGGGGTCAGTGGTAGACCTGGAAGCCAAGCTCTCTTTGCTTCATGTTACATTTCCCTTGAAGCTCCTCTTGTGTCAAATGTCAAGCATATTTTGGGTAGTAACTGTTTCTTAACACAATTTTAAATTTTAACTAGTTCACTAGAAATCAATAGCCTTCTTTTTTTACTTCAGTGATACCAGAATTTGGCTGTAATCCAGGACCTGAGAACATTTCTTATGTTAGATAAGGACTTCATTTGGCATCAGGTTACTTGGAAAGTTTCCTTATTGATTTCTTCTGAGGGAAGGTATTTGCACCCCCGGAAAAAAAAAAAAAAAAAAAAAAGGATAATACTGGGTCTAGTACTTTTGGGAGAACAGATCACACTCTTCTGAATAATAATATTTTCATGCCCAGAAGGGAGGCTGAACAACACATTCCTGTTGTGAAACTTTCCTTCAGTTACTGTTAGAAAGAATGCCTTGGGGTTTTTTCCACTTTCAAAGCATCAAGTTTTGTAAGCCCAGTTTAAAAACATGAAAGAACGTATTTCTTGTAGACTGACTAAGGAAAATTTTCTGAGTTAAGGAAAATTTATATATACAATGCTACGATGTGACATTTGTTTCAGTTCTGTAAAATGATCATAGGTTTAAGAGATTTTAAACACACGATTAACATTAAGGTGCCATTAATTATATTTTAATATACTTCTCTGTTCCTAAATTTTTTGGTAGGCAAGGTGGATAAAGAATATGAAAATTTTGGTAACTTTTCTGTTCTATAGAAATACCTGGTGGCTGCAGTGAGACATAGCAGTCCTCCATCTGACCTTTTTTTTCATAAAAGAATAGGTCTATCTTTGGTCCCTTGGAATCCTCAAATCCTCATTTTCAGGAAGAGTTACTTTTAGATTCTCCTTCTACAGACTTGTCAATTCAACAGCAATCTTCACCACTCCTGAAGAGAGGAAGGCTGAAGCTCTTCTCCATGCCAGCTGTAGTCTTCAGGTGGTTGTTCTGGGAACTAGATCACAGATTCATTCTGCCTGAAAAGTGGTTTGGTAAAACCAAAGGCAAAACAAATCCAGCAACCTGCACTGTGGCTGGGTGAAAACAGCTCTACAGGCGCAATCATAGCAGAGTTGGCATTAATGAAACGTAAGGTGGCCTTGAAACTTTCCTACAATATTCCAGACTGCCACCCAGACAGAAAACACCTCTGACTTCAGCTGGGGCCCAAACAAACACTGTCTGGATTGCTGGGTGAATAGCCATCTTTCTCAGCCTGGAACTAAATAATATTGCTGCTGAAGGCATTCATGTTACTACCTGCTACAGATCTGTATTTTTACGCATATCAGAAATTATTGCTAACTTTGAAATTTTTAAGACAATTAAATAATACCCTTTTCTTTCCCTGCTCTAGTTTCACCCCAAAAGGAAAAGTAAAGAAAAACAACAGCCAGGTATTTTCAGGGTTTTCCAGGTAAAAGTTTTGTTGTATTGTGTGTTGTTATGTAATCACGGTTGAAATTAATGTGGCTTTTTTTTTCTTGGATTACTAAATCCATGCTTTGAACTCCAAGTGCTGGTCTGCATTAAAGTCAGAAAAATATCAAAAGTTCAATGCTTGAAGGCATGTCTTCTTTTTTAGGCAGTGTTCAGGTCTTGAACTTTGGGGAAAAAAAAAATCTATTTTTTTCATACTGCTGTGACTACATCTGCAGCTGTCAAGACACCTATATCCAATATCCCAAAAGGCATTTTTAAATGAGTTATATTTAATTTTTAATGTGAAATAAATAGCTTAGTCTGTTTTATTAATTCATTCAACCTCCATACAGTTTCTCCTTTTGTCTTATGTTACCAGAAAGACTGTCAGGACTACCTTTAACATTATTGGAGCATATGGGCTCTTGTTATAGAACTGAGTGGAACATATTTTCTTAGTACTTCTTTACTGTCTTATGCCAGAGCTCACTGGAATGATTCAAGGAAACACGTACTGGAAGAAGGAGATATTTATGGGCTGCTTTACTCTATGCTAGATTATAGAAAAATGCAGAGAAACCCTAATCAGTAGCTATAAACCACTTAATGTTTTGATCCAAGAGTTATATTTTCCTCAATGCGTCTGAAATCACTGCTTTTGTAAAATGTACCATATGTTGTATACATTACAATGTGTACTTTTATCTGTGTACTACACCTACTCATTCTAGAAGACAGCTATAGATAGACACTGCTTTGCTTTCAAATAATGCTTTTCTCTATTTTTCTGCCTCTTTTAGTAAAAGATGTGTTATCAAGGAATCTTCAGCTATCACTAGTGCTGAGTGCATGAATATCATACTTTAACTGAAAAAGGACTCTTCCAAGAAAAAAGATTCTCAGCATTGTAAAAGCAAGGCAGTGGGTTAAGTCATTCTGGGATTAAACTGCTGTTCACAGAGGGTCACATGTTGCAGTCATTTGTTTTCTCTTGATGTCACCCCTTTTTTATGTTAAACTAATTAAATGCTTGTCTGTTGGTGATACATGATCTCAGTGTAACATAGCTGCATACAGTCCAGCTGCTTTGATTGCAACAGAATTGTCCTGTGAATGTGGCTTGGCCACGGGCAGTCGCTCTTAATGATTGGATACTCTGATAGTGTGACCACTGGATCTGGCTGATTCTTTTTTAACTGAAACCTTTGGCTGAAAAAATAAGGATTTGCCAGAAGTGAAATTTTCCATTAGGCAGATTTCTATCTTTCCAGAAATACTTATATTTTTTTATCTCATAGTCGATTTTGATGTAACATTTTTAAGTCCAATGTAAACTTTCATTGCCTTTTAACAACAGGTGAAACTATACCTTCAGTTGCTCTTTATATTTCAATCATCTTTGCAAACACAAACATTGTTCTAATAGAAATAAAATATAGAAGTGAAATACATGTGTAATCTTTACTACTTTAAAGTCTACTTAAAGTCTCGAAGAAATATTTTATTTGGATGATGAGAACTAGAGATTTATTCCACCTTGAGTTGCTATAAAAAAACAAAAGGGAATTTTATCACCAGTTAACACAAGTGTCATGTCACTAGTTTTCTTAAATTAATGGGTCTGTATTGAATCACAAGACCAGGAGAATAGGAAAGATGGTTACGACCTGATAGTGCGGAAGGGCTGTAAGAAAAAGTACCATCAAATGACAGCTTTAAGCCATCCCTTGTACAGAAAACTTATTTCAGCTACCTCTGCAGTGAAAATAAATTCTCAAAGTAATAGGTTAAAACTTTAAAGAAATCCCACTGGAGTGAGCAGGAGTTTCCTTTTGACCTTTGATGCTGGTTTTGACTACGGGTGTTGGAGTCAGCTTGAATAGCACTAGTCAAAGAATGACTTTACCCTCTCCATCATGAAACTGCACCCACTGGGCATCAGCCCCAGAAATCACAGACCATTGCAGCTTTCTGATGCTTTGTGTGATGTTTTCAAGAATGAATTGAAGGTGTGGAACTGCAAATGTAGTGAAATCTTTTTTGATGTACAGTGGGATAGTTCCTTCTCACCTGACAGACCATTTTCACTTCTGTATCAATCTTATGAATGCATTCTTTTTTGTTCTTATAAAACTGGCTTCACAAAAGAAACCATGACTGAGCAAATTGTTTTGAAATGACTGACCAACATCAGGAAATATAAATAAGATATTTTAACTTCAAAGACCCAAAGACTTTTAAAATTACTAAATAAATTAGATTTAGATGTATCTCATGTTCCTCAGTCTTCTAACTGAATTAGTATACAGGAACAATCTTCCCATTTCATCCAAGTGAAACTATCTTGGGTAATATTGCCCTAGCTGTATTTAGGTTAGGTAGTGGCTGAATATTTTTTTATGGTAACTGAATCCTTTAGCCAGCAGACATTACTGTGGGATTTAAGAAAGATTAAACTTCTAGGATCCTGCCAAAAACAATAATTAAAGTAACTAGGATCTGCTTATATAAACAACTGTCATTTTATTTTAACTGGGGCTTTTGTATTTTACTAGTGTCAAACAGAATAATCTTCCAGGAGACTCAACTTTCAAGACGTTCTCTTTAGTAACTCTATCTTTTATTAAAGAAAAGATGTGTTGTTAGTACAACACATCATTTGCATACTTTGCCCACACTAAAAGTATAAACTCTTGAGAATTGATTACTGAACAGAAAAAAAAAAAATCATGAAAATGCCAAGGAGTAAAAGATTGTGCTCAGGGCACCCTACCTCTTGCCCTGTAAGTAGGTTTAAGTCATCTGATCGCAGTTCCTTATGAACTTCAGTGACAAATGCTCATTTCTCTAGGATAAAACCTGGGCAGGGCAGGTTCCTGGACAGGCTGGGAAGCAGAAGGCTTGGTCCATGCTGAAAGAGGAGGACTCTACTCATTAACAGGGTAGTGGACTCCTGGGAAATGCATGCACCTCCCTCCCCTCCTCTCACTTTGATCACCTGTCCACACCACACATGCACAAGTACAGCCTGGGTCTGCCCCAAGCCAGCCCTGAAAGTCCCTCAGTAGGAAAGTGAGATGGGCAGCTGAGGACATGGTCCCCATCTTCCCTCAGGGTACAGGCGGGGGAACAAGGCTCCCTCAAATTCACAGTGTGTGTCCAGCCATCAGGGGCTCGTCAGCTACTGCACAGTGACAACAGACATGACACAAACCTCTTTCTGTTTTCTTTAGAGACCTATATTGTGTGTTTACTCATGGTGGGCCCCCTGTGCTTGTTTTTCTTCAGTTTGAAGCCCCAAATCCTCTCTGTGTCTTCCTGTAGGTTGCGGTGAGCTCCTAGCCAAGTGCTCCATGACCACATCTCCCAGTTTTATGAACTTGTTGGGTACTAATAGGATGTGGACCATTACCTGTTGCTTTTAACATGTGTTTCACTAATGTATCTACTTTTTTTTTTTGTTGCATTATTTTGGCAGAAAAAGAAGTAAAAATTGTGTCAGGCTGCTGAAAATCCATTCTTAGCCACCGGCAAACATGGCACTTATTTTTCATTCTCCTCTAAGTCCTGATTGGAGGACAATGATTTTAACTCTATTTTCCTATCCTTTAAGTAAATTAAAAACATTGTATTAAAAACAATGCCAGCAATGTTTTCCCTAATAGACAAATAGACCTACAGAGTTTATTGGCATAATTAAAGGCAGACTGGTCTTTAAAAGCTAACAATTTCCACAGAGTCTAAGAGTCTGTCATTGAATTAAGATGAAGTAGATGTATTTCATGATCTCTTTGCTGAGAACCTGACCTTAAAACTCAGTGCCCAGTTTCTAGGTAAGCCTAAAAGAGCCTTAAAAGTCCCTCCAACTCTCAGGATGTACATTATCCCAAACAACATAAATCTGACTGATTGTGTTAAACTTCTGGCTGCTGAAAATCACACTGAGGAACTAGAAGAGAAAGCTGTACAGGAAAAAATACCAGAAGGAGGGTGTAAGAAATTTGAAATTAAAGAGACCACCAACTACTTGTACGCAGATTATGTTCTGGCCTCTTGCCAGTGAAATTAGCAACATTTTAGACAAATACAACAAAAGCTTTACAGTCTTAGAGAGATTTACAAATACAAAACACGCAGAACAAGAAATTTCAGATGCTGTTTTGTATACCTTTTTATAGAGTTAATTGCTCTTTTTTTTTTTTGTAATCAATTGTGAATAGATTAGTTGCTGATTACTGACTCCAGATATAGCGTTCAAGAATATTGTCTTTCCTCCTGCAACCTGTGTCCAATCTGACATTACCATATCCCTCTGTCAGAAATGGAGACTTGAAGGCTGGTCTCTCAACAGAAAGGATATGTGAGGATTGGGCTATAGTTGGACTTTTGTTGATTCTGGCATTCATTGACCACGTCTGTCACTCACCAGTTCTCACAGCTGTACAACTATACAGAATTGGGTAGTCCAGATAAGTTGATTTCTGAAGTGTAGGTATTTCTGTGAGTTAGGCTGACAACTCTGTAGTGTTGATGTAGTGGAATGGTGTTTTTATCTCCTCCCCTCCTTCCAGTACTTCTCTGTACCTAAAAATTCTTATTCTAATACTCCCACTCTTACTTGTCTATGCTTCAAAAGCTTTATATCACTAAACTCAATGTTTAATCTTCATTTTCCATGTACATCATTCCAGACAGCTTGTGCATAGTTAACTTGGACTATCTCTTGCTCAAACAAATTTTCTAAAAATAAGTCCGTTAGGGAAAAGAATGGCCAAAACCAGGGTGTAGCTAACCAGGACCACTACAGAGTGATACATGACAGCCAGAACCTCGAGCAGTTTTCTGAAGAAAGTCAGGGTAGGGAATCCACTATCGGCCGGTAAGTTCTTTCTACCATATTTGTTACTGGCACAGGAGAAAGAGGATTATACACAGGGAAGAATCTTACTCAAAGAAACTGAAAACATGACATGTCACAACATGAAGCATTGGGTACTGGGGATCATGTCTCTATAGGGATGTTAAAGGAACATGTACAGACCACAAAAATATCACAGCTTCAGAATATAACTAATACTCTGGGAACACAAAGAATCATCAAACCAGTGGTCCATGGACCTGAGAATTTTTTTGCCAACATCCCAGCAGCCTACCTGTAAAAGACCCATGAAATTCTACCATTTTAACTCCAGCAGGTGAACATTTACTTATGTATTCTCTGAAGCTGGAGGAGTTATATTCCCAAGGGACACTCATAGTTTGATTTATGAAAATACCATGTTATTGTATAATGACGGGAGTGTAGCCATACAGATAGCAGTGCTGCTAGTCTGCACAGTTCTCTCCCTGCCTTGCAGGCATCACACACATTAACAGCTGCAGTCATTTGTCAGAAAATGACCAAGCTGAGCAGGACTGTGAATTAAAATCATCAGAGGATTCACAGCACGGGCAAATCCCAGTGAGTGAGCCAAAGGAAGGGCAGGTTAAAATTACAGAAAGTATCAAAAGAAGGAAGGAATTTTAATTTCACGCTAAATAATCTTTATAACAGGAACTCATAGTATTTCTTCATACAGAAGATCTTGTAACTGTGGAAACTGTCAGCCTAGTTTAGTGTAGGCTTCTATTTGTTCGATGCTATTAGTACTAACTTCTTGCAGAATATGTTGAGCATCTCGTGATACAGGTATATGATGGATCTCTCTCTACAGTCTGTTTTAGCTGTAGAATTCTTGAAGTGCATGTAGACTATTACTAGTAAACGTGATGCTGGAAGTCACCCAGCTTGCCTATTTCTAGTTACATTTCAATAAATCTGGCTGGGAACCAGCTTGCACATTTCATTGACAAACTCCTCTATTTGGTTGATTTCGGAAAGAGAACGTAAACTGAAAGTGCTGGAATGCCCCGTGGGAAAAAAAACACATAACATTAAGGTAACTGATTTTTTAAAAATAAGGCACTGTATTCCAGTTATAAACATTTTAAATATTTCCAGTTTAAATATTAAAAAAGGGTTGAATTTTCTTAATTAAAATAGTATTTTTAATGGAAAATAGGAATAATTCCATTAAGGTGCCAGAGAAGCTCTTTTTTATATTACTAAAAAAAAGCTATTTTGTCACTTTCAGATTACCCAATGTGTGTATAAATAAATGTGTGTATAAATAAATCCTGCACAAAGAGAAGCAAGTTTACCTCTAAGTGTCCTTCAAACTTTCAATGTAATCACCACATTCTGGATGGACACACTTATTCTAGAGGAACTGACATCATCTAAAGTTGAAACAAATTTAGAATAATTATCGTACTTTAATCACTTAAGAAGTATATCTTATTTATCAGCACCATTTAGAACTTGATAAGATTATGGAAATTGAATGGTGACCTCACTCACTCTCTTATAATCAATTTAAAAAAAAAGAAATTCTGGCAAGAGAAAGCACAGATGACTTGATGAGTGACAGACAGTCTTTGTTGGCCACTACCCCCCTAACAGTTGTCTTTATGATGGCATCACAAGGGAAAATGAAAGCTTTGTAAAGCCAAATTGTCAATGATTTTGTAACCTGGAGCCGATTCATACTTGCTTTCGGTGGAGGATGATCAGCCCTGAGTGTGTAAATGCGCCTCAATTTATTTTAATGTTAAAGGACAGTAATACATATATGTGCTCAATGTAAGGAGTACGTTTCAGGATTAGGAAAATCAGTTTTGCAGCAGTTTCAGAGCACTTTTTAATAATTTGGAAGAATATTTCTAATGCTAACTCTATCTGGCACCACGACACTGCCAGGTCTCATATTTCAAGTATTTCATGGTTGCCAAACACATGTGCAAGCTGAGGATGCCAGCAGTAAATTTAAGGTTAATTTCTTCTTTTTTTCGCATTCATGTTGTTTTTCCCCTCCACCTAATCCTCAAGATCCAAACATTATCATCTTTAATTTGGGGGGATTTTGTGTATGTTTACATTGAGCTGGAATAGGTAATACTTTCTTTTAAAAGCTCAGCCTATTTTCACTAACGTAATAATGTCCATTCTTTTTGCATATGGAATGTACAATTTACACAAGCGAGAGCAGTGGTTTGCATAAATGTCATGGAAATGTATTGTTGCTTTGAAAATACGTAGTGTAAGCACTATTTATATTGTGCTTAAGGTGCTCTGAAAAGTAACCTGGTCATCATATTTGAACCAATAGGGAGGGAAGGGAGTGCTAACAAAGCATTTGCAGAAAAATTTTTATCTGAAGCAATTTGCTTAGCAAAAAAGAGTAGTAGCAAAATACTCACAGAGGGCCAAGCCCAGGGTCCTTTTCCTTGTCTTAACTGGAGTGACTAACACAGAGGCCAAGGGTGCCTTAAGCTTTCCTAAGTGTGTGACAGGTGTCATGCAAAGGAGTTTGAATGAAAACAGCACCAAATATTGGCCGCACCAGTTTCAGTGCAAGTTTCATCAAGACCTAAGCCTGTAAGAACACTCCAATTTGGGCTCTGAAGAAAGAGTTGTAGTGGGAAAAAAATTAAGGAAATTTAAACAACAGTAAGCTCAGTATCCTGGCCTGGAAGTAATATTTAATGAAGAGGTGAAATATGGCCAATCTGAGCCATAGAAGGGAAAATGCTGCCATTTAAATACCAAAACCTCAGGGATATACTAGCTATTAAATGAAGAAGAACAGCTCTACATCTGTGCTGGACTTGAAACAAACCGGGGTTTATAAGACTGTTTAAAACCTCATGTTTGACTGCTGATCCACAGCTTACCCCTCAGCACAGATGTCTAATGAGCAGATATCTATGTTGGACAACTATATAACTGAACATATTTAAATCATTTGCTAAGAAAAATATAATTTTACGACAGAAGTGCAGAGACAGCTGAAGGGCCAAAGTCTGTTCTTAGTTACACATATGTAATTCCTCTGATTTCAAATTCATGTACTTCCATGTAAACAGAGAGGAGATGCAGTGAGAAAAACATATTTGTCAGAATTTGTTCAGTTTTCCTCAGCAGGCAGTTCGATTTCTGTAATCTATTTTGTGTTTCTTTCATTGAGTGAGACCCACCTGCAAATTCAACTTACTAGAAACCAAACATGAATGCTATTAGATAATTTTAGTTTCATTAAATACTACCTTTAATGCTGAGCAACTCTGGATAAAATGGAGAGGGATTAAAATGTCTCTAAAACACAGTGGGTCAATTGCTGGTGTAATATTTGGTAGCGGAAATAAAATTATTTCACCAGATGTGCACAATGTATAACATATTGTTAAAAACTATGAATCAAGCAAGCAACGTGTTGACCCTTTATTAAGAGATTCTGGGTGACACTTTCAGTCTCAAATGACAACAATAGAATATTTTGATACTTATTTAGAGAAAACAAGGTGAGGATTTTACCTTGATATATCTTCATCAAGGTAACTGTTTTGTTCAAGTACTTTCCATTATCTTTCACAAATTTTACAGTGAGGTAAAAAGTATTCTTATCTCTGATAGCACTGGCAGCTCAACAACTTTGTAGGTGCTGCATTGTGCAGGTTATAGCTCAAGAATAGGACAAATTATGCTTTCCATGTATAAGAAAGGAGACCTCCTGTGGATGATACAAAGACTCATCCATATGCATTGATCCTTAAATGAGTAGCAATCCACTTAGATAAAGAACTTTATAGATTAGAGCAAAAGGTTTGATCATGAGAGTATCAAGCCCTTGTTTTCCCCTACAGAGTTCTGCAGCTATATATATATGAATGTTCACATCAAAATTAATTTTGCAAGGAATTATTTCCCTTCCTTTTGTGTAGGGGAAGTTTAGTTTATCCTTGGAAGAATCCAGTTTTAAGTTGTTTAGTCAACAATGCTGATATATTTTAAAACCTAGACTGTTATTTCTTCATGTAAATCAAACATAACATTTATGCACTTCATGCCTGCAATTCATCCTATGTTGTTTATTCTTAACAACTAGGGAATACCTTCTAAGAGCACAAGGTTGCTGTGGAAGAGATTTTTTCCTGTTCTTAGTTTTAAATGATTTTGGCATGAGCCAGATGTTTTCAAAAATATATATCAAAGAGATAACACATGGAAGGATGCACCTTCAATAAATTTATATCATGCCTGACTGTTCCTTACCTTCTCCTATCCTAGTATAATGACCAGGCTAACAGTCCTTCAGTGAGAAGCAAAATTATCCATGTGTTAGAAAAAGATGCTAGAAATTTAAAGCTCTGAGCTTAATTTTCTGTGGATTAGCATTCCTGTGGCAGGTTGGAAAATAATTAAGGAGGGGAAAAAACCCCTCAGTGTGTATCTAAACTTATGACCCAAATCCAGGTCAGACACACATTTTTGGTATGCAGATCTGGCATGCCATATTGAGTTTCTTTCCTTTTCAAACTTTGCTGAACACACCACATGCTCCAACATGATCTGGATTGTAAAGTTTTTTATATAGAATATGTCATTCTGTTTCCCTATCACAATACAGGACAATGCCCACCAGATCTTCTAATCTGATGATTTTCCCTTTCATACATTCCTGAGTAATATCACTTGTTATTTGTCACAACAGGAAAGAGCACGTTGAGCTGCAGAAGCCTCGGATCTGACCTACTGCGGTTGTTCTCGTATTCTAAGGCAACATTCATCAATATTGTCATTAACTAGTTTTAAAGATAGAACGACAGCAGTTTAGTGGCTTGTAGACATACTTCAACTTGCAGATTGAATTAATTTATCTGTCTATTATCCCCAGACACCAAAGTGAAGTCCCTTAAATACACCATTTTTTCAGACTCTGTTCCATGAGAATGCTTACGACAAGGTAAATACTCCGGTAACAGAGAATAAACACCCAAAAGCATCCTTAGTATTAGTGAGTTACTAGTAAAAAAGAGGAACAATTATGCAGGGGGTTATGATTCAGAGCCACTGACTCCATCATAACAATGTCTCCTTTATCATTTCAACATAGATCATAGTCCCATGCCAAGACAAATTGCCAAAAACTATCGTAAAAATATCCAAGCAGGGGTTTGGAGCAACAACATTGTAGCATATTCAGAGGATGTGTAATGTGCACTCACACTCATTTGTTTTGTTGTATGGGACTTAGAGACCTTTTTTAAGACATTTCAGGTCCTCTTGACTGGGCTGAACCTATTTGCCATGGTTTAGTATCTTGTAGTTCTGACCAGTTATGTTTGTTTGGGGAGAAAAAAGCATTTACTCCAATGTCTGGGTGATACAAGCAGTACTGTTTCTTCCCATAATAAACAAGATCCTGAGAAGGAATGTGACATTTTTGGTCATTGTGACAACCTCAGAGCAGCGATGTGCTCAGAAGACACAGTCTCTCAATAACGTAGGACTTTGGCAGTGAATAGCCTCAGACAAAATGCAAGTGCAATCATGTGAAAAATGAAAAGCTCTTTCAGCAGGGTACGTGTCTTCAGAAGAAATTACTTATTTCTGCATCCTTTTCAGCTCCTAAGCAGTTTCTTGCAGAATTCACTGTATCCCCATCATTAAAAAGACGTGCATGCTATTTACTGTAATTAGTCATGAGGTTTCCTTCTTATCTGCCTTCTCCACTGAATCTAATTAGCCAGCAACAATTTCTGAATAATAACTGCTTACTAATATAATAAGAAATACCAGGGATAGAATTTTCAAAGGAGAGTAAGGAAGTCAACTCCCATTGCGGGTTGTGTTTTTAAAGGGAAGAGTTCACACGCAATTGCTTTTATGGAGTATTACTCACTAATTAGCAGCAAACTGCCTAACAGATTCTGCAATTTATGGAACTGGCTTGTAGCTGAAGCACAATTTTCATCAGAGTAATAGAGTATTGATCTTAGGGGAGAAAATGACTTCCTTTTTTCTTTTTTCATTACCAAAGAGTCAGATGATTGGAGAAAAAGAAATTGATTTCTAATTGCAATTGTAGTCTGTGTTCTGCTCTACTTAAAACCTAAGCTGAACAGGGGGATAGTTACACCCAACCTAGGGGTCTTTTAATTCCTTCCATAGGCCTTTAAAAATGGGGTTTAAAGATGTTAAACATTGATGCAAAGACTGAGTCCTTGGTTTCTACAGACCCAGTAGGATCAAGCATCAAAGCTCATTCATATCCTCCTAGATCACCAAGTACATCAAGGCTACAAGTCCTTAAATAAAGGCATATGGCATCACTTTAGACATCCTGGTTCTCTGATTCATCAAAGCAGGGGTTACAGTATGACAAAGGACAACTTGGGAAAACTCCAGCCTTCAGGAAAAAAATGGGATATGCTAAATAGTCTAATATGGCATCAGAAACTTATGATTAAGACCAGTAACCTCTTCTGAAAGAAAAATAACAAGAGAAAATAGCTTCTCCTTTGAATGGAAGTGAGAAGGTGGTCTTTGCTTAGAACAGGATGATGAAACCACAAGTCAGAAAATAAAAATAGTGTGCTGGCCTGTGCTACTTACTTTAGTCCCTTTAGTGTATTTTCTGAAGGTGTCTGAACATACTGTCTTCCCAAGAATTTCAAAATTTCTGTGCAAATTTCCTGGGAATAATCAAATTATTAAAAAATAATCCTCAAATTCCTCCTATGTAGCTTTTATATTTGATACAAAATGGCTTACAAGGGCTCGGTCACCTTTGAGCTAATGGCTTTCTGACTTCAGTTAGAGTAAAATCTACACCATTTGGAATTATATGCTGCTTCTCATAGGCTTCAGATGACATATAAAAAATGGAAAACAGCCATACCTCAGCAACGTGACCTCCTCCTCTCTCAGCCATGACATTTCATCTGGTAGGAAAATATTTTCATGCCTTTTCAATCATTGGTACTTCCAAAGATGGTCTTTTCTGTGTTTCCATAAAGCCGTTTATTACCCAAATTTGTCAGCAAGCTATTTCACTTCATTTAAGAGACAGAAATAAAACATTTTTAGTAAGACAGTCACCTTAATTATTCCATATATCTGCAGCCATTTGATATAGGGTGGTTCATAAAGAAATAACTGCCCACAACTGTGGTTAAAGAAGTATGGAAAACATGTTCCTTGCTTCTCACTTTTTGAGAATTCACTCCAGAAAAACCTTCAATGTTGGGAGCTGCACTCTAAAACTAAGGTTGTTAAATCAATTAAGGCAAGTATCTAATTATATATCCCTTTCAACTAAAGCATCTAAAGTAGGGAGAAGATTTCTTTTTTCTTTTTTTTTTTTTTTTTTTCCCTAATCCAAGCAGCAATCAAATGGCTTGTAGAGGCAGTAGTTGGTATTTTGTAGTAGCATGTATCCAAAAGTCTTACCTCCATCCAAAGACACAAGCTTTTGCAAGGGACATCTGCTATGAATTTGCTTTACTAACTGAAACTGTTGATTTTTTTCTTCTGCCAACAGCAAAGTTCTTGGACGTAGATAATTGCTGTATTGTATGAGCTACAGTCATGCTTTCACACCTGCACACCTTTGTATGAGCAATGCTTTCGGGATATGACTTAAAAATACATCCATGGCAACGGAACTTCTGCGTTTGTTTACTTGCTTGTTACTCTTTCCATCACTTGAAGTTTCCCAACAAGCTTGGCCTGAAAAGGAGTTTATTCCTGAGGGAAGAGTGGAAAAAAGGTAATGAAGAATAATGGCATTGTTTAGAATATGACATTCCAAAACTCATAAAGCCTTTCGAACAAGAAGTAGCAAATATTCCAGTTTTCAGTGTCTTTACAACACTGGAAGATGATAAAAAATTGCTTTCAGTAAATTGGCAATGTCACCCAGTGAAACTTATATAACTGTCTGGGTTCAGAAGAATACTTGTTTGAATGCCAGTGCTTTTCCAGTTTGTGTCAGACACTCCTTTCATGGCTGCAAAAAAAAAAAAAAAAAATACTCAGAGCCTTTCCCATCAACTGAAAATAAGCTGATATTCTTAATCTTTTCATTAATGCTAGATAATAGGGAGCTACAGAGAAGAGTAGCTGAACTTCTTCATGCTATCTGTTGAAAGACTCTGCTGTTCCAGTTCAAGAGCTTAACAAGGTCACAAAGTAGAATCTGAAAAAAGGAGGAGCCCAGCATGTCAAGAGTCATCTATGGTACAATTAATTTCATGCAATCTTTTCAACAGCTATGCTGCTAAAGACAGGCCAGCCATGTTGCATTTTAAAAGGGCTATTTTTGTAGAACAATGTTGCCCAAAGCATTTCCTGTTCTTATCGCTCCTACAGCAATATGTCTGGAGCTTATTACCAGTAGCTCCTACTTTCAATAGTCAGTCTTTTGCAAAAGATGTTCATTCATGTTTTCTCCCCTTCCCCACCAATTTGCCTTGTGAATTTTCTGGTAATATATGACTATTGTACTGACTCACTTAGGAAAACACAGACCTATTCACATCTAAAGAAAAATTGTTAAACAAAAGTCAAATTCTTAGACCACCCACTCACCAAAAATCTTCTGTACCTTGTAGCTAAAAATTAAAAATCTTGAAGGAATTTATTTGCATTTTATTATTCAATGTTTGTCAAGTAAGTAATTAAGTGGTCATGTTGAGAAGTCGGACTATGCATGTTTTTTGTTTCTCTTTCATTGAAAAGTATATACTGAGAACATTTGGTAACAATTTCGTGTGCGTTTGTTCTGTGATGATGGCCCTTACATGTTGGTTGTTATGAGCTCATGGAATTATCTTGCTTAAAAATAGTAACAAAAGAATAAAACAAGTGTGACACATTTTGGAAGCTTCAAGAACAAAACTAAATTTAAAGAAAATGTCTTCGATGGTTGAATGAGGGTAAACTAATGAAAGGGACTCTATGATTTGGTAGGTGAAGGGAGTTTATAAACCAGGATGTCTCTTTCAGGACCAAATTCTTAGAGTACTATTGATGGGGCAGGATAAACTGAAGTTCTAAAGTGGTTATGGGAAACCTGAAGAAAAATGGGAAAAAAATATATGTTTATCACTGAAGTTGAAGTTCAGCAAGTATTTGTGAGCACATGCCTATCTTTAAGCACAAAGTTAGTCACATAGAGAGAAATCCTGCCTTCACTGAAGTTATATTTGACACTTCTCAGAGATTCACCAAGGTTCAGATCTCTTCTTCAGCCCATTGACTTCAGAAACCTTCAGTTTTCAAGGACAAATTTCACAGAGGACTTTTTCAAGATGGTGGGAATTGCATGTCTGCCTCCCCATTTCTCTAGCGAGATAGATGTTAGACACAAGGAAGTGGTACTCACACAGATTCTGAAAGGCACATAATTTTCATACCAAAACCAATGGGGAAGGGCAGTTTTCTTAGTTACTTGATCAAAACTAACAGCCATGGGAGAGTCTGTATATCTCCATTGACTTTACAGATTTCTAGTTCATCCAGTGACAGCTCCACCTCCACTGACTGGCCCACAGCACACCTACTCCATGTCAGCCTGTACGGGACCAATCACACCAGACCCTATGCCACACCATTTCATCAAGGTAAAACAGGAGCAAGCAAACCACTCATAGAGTGGGTAAAAATAGCACATTGTCTAATTTTGAGGATGTAAAATTTTCAATGAAAGACTTTTTCAGTGTTGCCAATAATTAAAAACAAAGGAAAACCTCATAAATGAATGAAAGTCATGCAGGCATGAAGTGTACAGTGTTCAGAAATGAGCAGTCTCCTGTGTACCAGTTACTGCAGGGTTAAGAGCACAATAATTACTTCCTAAAATAATTTAGCTAAATACATGTTTTTTTCAGTAATGGGCAGGCTGTTACTGGAAGTAGGCATAATTGTACCACTATTTGCATGCATTAGAAAATCTGGAGAAGTGTTGTATACAGGAATTCCCCAAGACTGGCTCTCCAATCTGAACCTCTGAGTCAGATTCTGACTTCTTTCGTATTCATTCAGCACTTGTATAGATCCAGTCAACTTAACTGAAAGACATGATTTTTACTTGCATGATTGCAGAGAGGCTTTATTCTTTCTTTTTTCAGGGTAGTGAGGTCAGTGTACTGTAAACCAGAAGGCTGATGTGCAGTCCAGTAGTTGCTTTTGACAGCTACTTCATCCTCACAGTGACAATCTGATAGCCACACCTTCAGCACACATGGACATGAGCTTGGAAGAAAAGGAAAGCAGGAAATTAAGACATCCAAGTTAAGAGGCTGTTTTCACAAGTCTCCCTATAATATCAAAGGGTAGGGCCTAAGGGCAGAGCCCTCCCTTTCTCTCCTCATACATCATAGCCTAACACTCACTGTGCCAGCCAAAAATAAATGAACCTCCCTACTTCGTGCCAGTTCAGCTGCAACTCAGGTCGGTCCTCGACCTGCTTTAGCGTGTGACCATACACATTTTGATGTTGACACAAGGCGGGGAGAGGTGCAGAGGAATAGAAGGACAGGATTGCCTTTTCAGGGGCACTTTATTATATGTCCAAGTTTTAATCACACTGATTTTCCTGTGTGAACAAGTCTCAGCCCTGAATTGCCTCTCCTCCTGGTTATTGTCGTTGACCCACCCAGTCACACAAGTGAGAAAAGGATTAGGTGTACCTAATCTGTGTCCACTCAAAGCAGTGGAAAAATCCATAATAAGTTTTATTATTAGAGAATTATGAATATTTATATTGCTATAGACTAATGTAGTTAGTCCGTGACACAAAAACCTTATTTTTCATGCCAACACATTAGCTTATGCCATACTTGAAGCACCCAAGTTAGGTTATGTCAAGAAATTGGGTTTTTGTGCTATTTTTACCTCAAACGAGAGGTTGCCAAATATCTTACAAGAAAAATTATTTCTTAGCAAAAGGAGTTTGAAAAGTTTTCCTAAAAGCTTAACATTTCTTCAGAGGTTATTCCAAAACAAATTCTTAGCACTGAGACCACTGAAAAGCTTGAAAAGAGAAAAGCTAACAAACTTAACTTAGACACTTCAAAGTAATCTAGATTTAAATTGCTCTATCCTGAAACAACTCTGTTGCTCTCAATGTGACAGGAATTATGTCCTGCATATTCAAACATGTTACAGGACATATACATTATGGGACAGTATTTAAACCCTGCTTTGTACTCCTAAGGATGCATGACCTAAAATATATGCTCTAACTTTTGCCCAAACCGCTGGGTTTTTTATGCCATTCATGGTCCATACCACTAATGAACTAAGGATGCATGAAAGTCTTCCAGGTTTTGAACTTCAAAAAACTTTGCTGTGAATGTGGCAGAAGTTATGGATTTGTAACAGAAGCCCAAACAGGGAAAATTTGGGCCTGCTTTCTCTACACAATTGTTGATGCCTGTTAGGTTGAAAACATGTTTTCAGTCACACGTATTTCTGCTTACTCATCACTTTCTCTGGATTATTAACACATAATGATGAACTCACAGACTGGGCTCATCACATCGTTGCTTTTTGAATGCCAGTTTGTTTTGAAAACTTTAAAAGAAATCCCTTCTGCTACCAAATTTAGGCATACATTCATCTTTTACTGCATTGCATCATTTCAATTTGCAACAATGTGAGAATTACTGTAAGGGTATGTTACATAGTACATAGAAATTTCTTCTATTAGTTCATACTGAGTACGTTTTTCTCCTATGAGCCATTCAATTAGCTTATTTAAAGGCAAATCTACAAGACTATGTGAGGTGACTGATATAAAAGGTAAACTTGTATTTGAGTAAAACAAGGTACAAGAAAGTACAGAGGAAAAAAATCCTACTGGCAGAAGTATTTGGAAGATGTTGGAAATGAGGTTCAAACTAGCAAGACAAGTACAAAATGCTGAAAAGCATTAGTTTATACAACAATTCTTACTGGGCTTTGCCCTTCAGTCGTGCCTCTGAGAAAACAAATTGAATTTCCTGATTTCAAATGGCAAACTCTGCTATTACATACTTTGTGATTTCAAAGAGCATCTGTCATCACACAAAGACAAATACATGTCTTAGAGAAACATCTGGTGCTTTTTTAAACAAGCCTCAGGCCAGGTCTGCGCAATGAATGAAATATGTACTATACATAGAGTGTTATTTGGTGTTGCTTTTCATTTAATCAACTGAGTGTGGAATGCTTGCATTGTGTTAACTATATCTAAAATATTGGCTCTCCTACCACTTTAGGCAACTGTTAAAAACTAAATACAAAATTACACTTTGAGTATAATAACAAAGAGCAGTAAATTTATTCCACTTGATTTCTGAGTGCCTTGCAGAATATCTGTGGGAAAACCAGTAGATGTTCACACACCTCTAAGGAGGCAAGTGGGTTTGCAAAAACCAGCAATAAGCTCTGTTTTTTTGGCTGAATTTGCAATACAAAAATGAATATACATCCAACCCCACCCCTCAACTGAGCTAATATTAAAAATCTGCAGTGTAGCTCAGAAAAGAATACAGGACAACCAATCAGCATAGAGGTACCCTTGAAGCTTCATTTCTCAGATTTTGATTGCTTTCTTGGGCATTTCCTTCTGTGATGGCATTAAATCAAGTTGCAAGTTCCACGCCTTCTGGTGAGGTGTCACAAGCTCATTTGTAACATTGCTCTTACACTGAAATTCAGAGCAGTGATGGCTGTATAGAGCTCGTTGATTTTTCTCTGTGGTTGGATTTTGTCATGTTTCTTGTCTGACCATGTGTTTCACAGTAAACGTGTAAGTGGAGGGAATGGATGGGGGCAATGCTAGATGTATACAGAAGTTGCTGGGAAATTGATCTATGGCAGACTGGAAGTTAATATGAAAGCCAAAAGGAGAGAAGAGGAGCACAAGGACGGAAAGGAGGTGAAGTACCAACTCCAGATCATGCAGAATAACTGTAGTTATTCATACCTGGGACAACACTTCTCACTTTTCTTGAAATGAAAGGTTTCTGGTTTTGATTCACTGCATTGCCTGGGGGTGTGCTATTCAATATTGGTCCAAATATGTTTAAAGACTAGTTTCTAAATGTGATGCACATCTACTTGCTCTTGGACTCACACTACCCTTGAATGGCACACATTCAATGAGCAGACTTGACCAATCTTTTTATCTTGTCCCTCTTACGCTGTAGAGAAAAGGACAGCATTAAATCTGCATCCTCTACATTTACATCCTGCTTTTAGGTGAATGGTTCAGCAGTCAAAAATGCAACTAGTACACTAATGTAAATATACTACATACATTTGGAGGACAAGGAACCACAATGGCAAAGTCATGAAATACTAAAAAAACACTGAATGGCAGAATCAAGCTTAGTGTATGTCTACATTCGAAACAAAACAAAACAAAATGGACAAACAAGACCTCTGAATGCATAAACAAATAACTGAAAGTCAGCTACAAATATCTATCTCTAGGGAATGTAATGTCCTTCCCATTGAAGTGTCTTTTGCAATACTGTCTGCAAACTAAATCGTCTAAACCGACCCTTGTTCTCATTAAGGAGGAGTGTCAATTAAAAAAGTAATTTGGAATGCATGAAAAGTATCATACTTAAAAGCATAAACAATCGCAGACTAATAGGAGTCAGTAGGAAATTTACGTGAATGGGAAATTATTCCATACCAGTTCCTGTACAATTTTATCCATATTCTTCTGAAACAAGTGAAATGTGTCTTTGTTGGGCTGAAGATTGAACGTAGAGATTAGTGATATGATTTGAGCAGTTTAGGAGGTTTTTTTATCCTCTACAAACAGGAAAAAAATGCAGTAGACATCATATATTTCCTTTCAGCTGAATTCTTTGTGTTAGTGTAGCATATTAGAAAGAAAAATATTCCTTTAAAGGGATGATGGCAGCCTGGCCAGTAGTATTGTATAGCACACACATTCAACAGGCAGATCAAATTACAAAGAGCTTTTCCATTGTCTAAGCCAATAATCACAAAGTGTTTGTACCGATGCCAAGTTTTGCACTGTCAGATTTGGGTGAGCATTAGTGACAGTGAACTACAGTGTTTTTTGAAGTAAATTTGGCACCAGATGCTAAAAAGGCTTGCCATCACTGATGTAAGCTATTCCATTTCAAATCTAATGACCATTAGATGTGTTCTAACATGCTTTCTAAAACCATGTGAATATTTGAAAATCATAGAATCATAGTATTATTTAGTCTGGAAAGGACCTTTAAGACCATCAAGTCCAACCATTAATCTAGCACTGCCAAGTCCGCCACTAAATCATGTCCCTAAATGCCACATCTACATGTCTTCAAATATCTCTAGGGATGGCAACTCAACCACTTCCCTGGGCAGTCCTTTCCAATCCCTGATCACCCTTCTTGTGAAGAAATTTTTCCTGACATCCACTCTAAACCACCCCGGCACAACTTAAGGCCATTTCCTCTTGTTCTATCCCTTAATACCTGGAAGAAGAGACTGATACCCACCTCACTACAACCTCCTTTCAGGCACTTGTGGAAAGAGATAAGGTCTCCCTTGAGCCTCAGCTGCTCCTCAAAACACTTGTGCTGCAGATCTTTCATCAGCTTTGTTGCCCTTCTCTGGCCATGCTGCAGCACCTCAAAGAATCAGAGAATCATAGAAGGGTTTGGGTTGGAAGGGACCTTAAAGATAGCTAGCTTCAAGCCTCCTGCCATGGGCAGGAGCACCTTCCGCTAGAGCAGGTCGCTCAGAGCCGCATCCAACCAGGGTTGGAACACTTCCAGGGGTAGGGCATCCACAACTTCTATGGGCAAACTTTTCCATCTTTTTAATATCCAATCTACACCTATCTTCCTTCATCTTAAGGCCATTCCTCCTTTTCCTGTCACTCTGGGCCCTTGTGAAAAGTCTCTCTCTAGCCTTCTGTAAGCCCCCTTTGTGTACTGCAAGGCTGCTACAAAGTCTCTTCAGAGCCTTCTCTTCTCCAGGCTGAACAGCCCTAACTCTGTCAGCCTGTCTTCTTCACAGGAGAGGTACTTTATCCCTCTAATCAATCTAGTGGCTTTTCTCAGGCCTCGTTTCAATAGGTCCATGTCTTTCTTGTGCTGGGGGCCCCAGACCTGGATACAGAACACTAGGGGGGTCTCGTAACAGTGGAGTACAGGGGGAGAATCACCACCCTCGACCTGCTGGTCACTCCTCTTTTGATACAGCCCAGGATGCTCATTGAGCTTTTAATTAACACCCAAGAGCCCTTCTCCTCAGGGCTACTCTCAGTTCATTTTCCTCCCAGTCTGTATTTGTGCTTGGGATTGCCCCAACCCAAATGCATGACCTTGCACTTGACCTTGTTGGCCTGTTAAGATCCCTCTGGATGGCATCCCTTCCCTTCAGAGTGTCAACCACACCCCACAGCTTGGTGTTGTCAGCAAACTTGCTGACTCAATGTCTTTCTTGTAGTAAGGGGGCCCAAAACTGAACACAGAATTCAAGGTGAGGTTTCACCAGTGCCACGTACAGAGGGAGGATCTCTGCCATGGTCCTGCTGGCCACATTACTGCTGATACCAGCCAGAACGCCACTGGCCTTCTTGGCCACCCAGGCACACTGCTGGCTCATGTTCAGCTGGTTGTCAATCAACACCCCCTTTTCTGCCAGGTTGTTTTCCAGCCTGTAGCACTGCATGTGGTTGTGTGACTGAAGTGCAGGACCCCACACTTTGCCTAACTGAGCCTCACACAACTGGCCTTCGCCCACTGATCCAGCCTGACCAGATTCCTCTGCAGAGCCTTCCTTCCCTCCAGCAGATGGACATTCCCAAGCAACGGATTGAGTGGGCACTCGATCTCCACATCCTGGTCATTGATAAAGATATTAAACAGGACTGACCCCAGTACTGATCCCTGGTGGACACAACTAGTGACCAGCTGCCAGCTGGATGTAACTCTTCACCACCACTCTCTGGGCCTGGTCATCAGATCAGTTTTTTGCCCAGTGAACAGTGCACCCACCCAAGCCACAAGCAACCAGTTTCTCCAGGAGAATGGTGTGGGAAATGGTGTCAAAGGCTTTACTAAAGTCCAGGTAGACACATCCACAGCCTCAGCCTCGTCCACTAAGTGGATCATCTGTTATAGAAGGAGATCAGGTTGGTTAAGCAGGCCCTGCCTTTCATAAACCTATTTTGGATGGGCATGATCTCCTGCTTGTCCTGTACATGCCATGTGACAGCACTCAAGATGATCTGCTCCATGACCTTCCCCGGCACTGAAGTCAGGCTCACAGGCTTGTAGTTACCCAGACTGTCCTTCAGGCCAGTCTTGGAGATGGGCATCACAGTCGTTGACCTCCAGTCAACTGGGACCTCCACTGGTAGCCAGGACTGCTGGTAAATGATGCAGTGTCTCAGTGAGCACTTCTGCAATCTCCCTCAGTGGGAGATTAGGTGGATCCCATCCAGTCCCATAGACTTGTGTGTGTGTCTAAGTGGTGTAACAGCTAACTTACCATTTCCCCTTGGATTATGGGGTCTTCATTCTTGTTTCCTGTCCCTGATTTCAAGCTCAGAGGGCTGAGAACGCTAGAGAACAATTGGTCCTGCTATTTAAAACTGAGGCCAAAAAAGCATTTAGTTCCTCAGTCTTTTCCTGAGCCTTTGCCATGATGTTTCCCCTCACATCTAATAAAGGATGGAGACTTCCCTTAGCCTTCGTTTTGTTGCTAATGTGTTTATAGCAACATTTTTATTCTGTCTGATAACAGTGGCAAGATTAAGCTCTAGTTGAGCTTTGGCCTTTCTAATTTTCTCCCTGCACAACCTCATGACATCCTCATAGTCCTCCTGAGCTGCCTGCTCTGTCTTCCAAAGGTGATAAACTCTTTTTCCCCTGAGTTCCAGCCTTCTTCCCTCTCAGCTCATCTGTCGGCACATGGGGACAACCTTCTCCTGCACCTTGGAGATTTCCTTCTTAAAGCACATCTAGCCTTCCTGGATTCCTCTGCCCTTCAGGACTCTCTCCAAAGGGACTCTTTCAGCCAGGCTCCTAAAGATGCCAAAGTCTGCCCTCAAGATGGCTAATTGCAGTGGCCACAGCAGACTTCTTGCCCTGAGCACAGAGCTCCAGCTGGTCCTGGCATCCAAGCTAATCAACCAGCCTTCCACCATCTCTTACCCTTTGTAGAGCCAGCTCCAGAAAACCTGAAGTCCTGCCCTGTTCTTCCTTATTGGGTCCTTCATGAGGCAGACGTATAGCCTGGAGATAGGCAGGAGGATTTATCCTTCCAGGAAGGTCTGTTCCTTATCCCTCTAAGCAAGCAGTGTCTTCCTCTCAGCTGATTCACTGTGTGACTGACTCACATCGCTGCTCTTCTGTGCTACTTCACCCACCATCCTCTGGGTAGCAGTAGCCCCAAGTTTCCATGATCTTTTATGACCATTATCTTTACCCAGTAGTCTTGGTATAAAATTAATCTACAATCAAAAAAAATAGTCCTTCTCATGCTAAATCTGCAAACAAAGATTAGTCCTCCCTACTCAAGTTTGGATTCCGGTTCAACTGTAGTTCAGACAAATTCAATTATATAAATGAAATAACAAAATTACTTAATTTCCTTGATGTTGTCCCCATAACATAAAGTTATAAAACTGAAAAAAAAAAAGGACAAATAGGCTGAATTATTGGCCAGAATAATAAATGGCTACATCATATGAATGTAAACAAAGGTGATAGGGGAGGATTTAAAATACACAGAACAACAATTATTTTGCTTTTAACTAATGGAAAAGTAAGAAATATCAGGAAGCAGAGAAAATAACTCCAGTCTTATTGTATAGTAAATGTATTAAATATCCCAAAAATGTGCAATCCTATGCATAAAAAAAAGCATATTTATATATATGCATGTAGTTCTTTGAGCACAGAGTATTGTCTCATTTCTCTATTATTTCCACAGATATCAGGTTACACTGAGGGACAGAGCAGGGGTAGGCAGGGCAAACTCTCATGTAATGAAGGAGGTTGCATTAGTCCGAATTTCCACTTGATGGAGTGAATTCATCCTGATTTAAAACTGTTTAAAACTGATTAGAAAATGTTTCTTTCAAACAGCTTCCCTTTGTGGTCTGTTTCCATGTATCAGCACCCATCACAGTGCACTCTGATGTCCATCAAGCCCATGATAGTAGGGACTAGCAGCATCTCTTGGGAGGCTCAGTCTGGGAGGTTTGTGTCAGGGGTATGAAGCCAGAGGCTTGGAGCAGGGCTCTAAGAGAGCATCATCACCCCTCTTACCCACTGCAGTGTTCGGGCTTGCCATGCTGCTTGTTTGTAAGTATCCTGGAGCAATTTATTAATGCTGACTTCTTAATTACTTTGTTTGCTCTGGCTTACCCTTGGCCGGTTACAATATTTCGTTTTCTGTAGAAGGAAGATGACAAAAAGATGAGAAAGTGGGAAATCAGGGAAATTAGAGCCTTTGTAAAGCCAAACAAGTTGGGAAAGGAGGTTTATGTGGTAAAAGCCAGTAAGTCAATGAGATGGTCCCCAGAGGAAGAGAGATGCAGTGCCAGGACAGCTGGAGAATAAGAAAGCTTGCAGTGTGATTTTCAGCAAAGAGGGAAGATATGGGGAGATTACAGGAATCAAACTAAGACATGAGTGTTTTCTTATAGTAAGGTTTGGATTTTTTTTTTTTTAAATCCCTTTAATTTCCTCATTCTTTATTACTTGCATGATTTTATGCAGTTCATTGACTAATACGTGGTAGGCACATTAAAAGGTATTTCTTTTGTCTTTTTAATCAGAAATTGACTTCATGAGAGTATTTCCCATAATGCCTATCAATAAAAAGAGAAATTATGGACATGTTGTAACAAAACATAATGGGTGCTGAAAAAAATTACTAATGAAAGAAAATAACAAAATATGCTGATAGTCACTTTACATATGGTTATAACTGCAATGACTTAAATAAATTAGACATTATCAGCCACATTTTCCTCCAGGTTCAAGTCTCTACTTTGATAAAACTGTTTCATTATTAAAACTGTTCAGGATACCACCTGCCCTTGAGGATATTTCACTTAAGACCATTTTATCCCATAAAATGGATTTGCATCAGGTCTTACTGAAAACATAATATTGTTGTCAGAAGGTTGTTCTGGTAAAAAAAAAAAAAGATAATTTTTCAGCAACTCTTAGTATTCAATGAAAAGAAAATCTATGATAAAAAAAAGATTAACCTCACTGAGTTTATAACTGGATAAAAATTCAAACAGTCCTCTTCTAAAAGACAGATATTAAGAAGTCGCTTGTGGAGAATGTTTTACAAATTGAAATACAACAACCTAAGGCTAAACAAGGGTGACAAAATACCAATAACCTGAAAATTGCTTTAAATTAATCCCATGTTTGAAATCTGTTGTTTGACTGTTTGTGCTAATTTGCTTTAGCTTGATAAGACCAACAGTTTGAAATTATTAATATAATCATGGAAAGAGACGTACACACATGGAGATGACGTAATAAAGTAGGTTAACTCTAAAAAGCCAATTACTTTTATCGCTTCTCTCATGAAGGCTTTTGTGAAAAGGAGGACAAAGCAAATTAAGGAACACACTTGAAACACATTAATAACACATTAATAGATGAGTTATTAATATAAGCTTAAGTTTATCATTACTCAAGGATTAAAAAATAAAGGGTGTATATAGTAAAATCTTTAAATGTTCTTGTAAGCTAAGACAGAATGCACCTGCAATACAAAGTCAAATGCTTGCTTTTGGGCATTTTCCTATATCCTGTGACAGCAACACTCAACAAGTACCATTTCTGTCCTTTGATTTATGCTGTTATGTGAACACCATTATCCTCACTATAAACCTGGAGAACTGAAGCAGAGTGGTGGGGATGGGAAGATCAGTGAGCCAAGTTTTCCTTTCTTCAGATAGCAACTTTGAAACTCTTTTCCTTCTGGGATAGACTCCGAGTCCCTGTGAGCCTGAAGCAGCCCCAATGCTGATGGAGCACTGTAATCTAGGAACATCAGCTCCCAGGCTCCATGTTGTTAGTCAGGTTCACTGTGCTCCTGAGAATCTGCTGTCCTCCAATCAGAGTGCATGATTTTGCTTACATCTCTCTTTTTTCTCCATTCTACATAAACTTCCTTTGATGTCAAATTGTCCAGCAGCTAAATGTGTTTCTTCTGCTATATAAGTATGTCCCTCTGATTCTCCTTTTAGTCCATCACTTCTTATTCTTGTAAAAGACCTAAATCCTTTTTATCCTTTTTGAAAATGTCTCACTTGGTCATTTTATGACACTTTGGTCTAGTCATAAATTTTCAATTCTCTTTTTTTTTTTTTTAATACATATATAGTTGGAGGAATCATTTATCCCAACTTCAGCCAGTGCTGTTAACCATTCATGACTAGGGTTCCCTCTTTCTTTAGCAGATATATTGTAACATCCTAATCAACTCACAGAAGTCTCCTAGCACATTGAAAAAGTTTACAATTTTATCATTAAAATCATTCACGAAGCAACATCCATGAAATCTCAATGAAAAAAAGAAATAATTGACAGCATATATACTCTTATTTAATACCTATTAGTTATTATGGGAAGCAGTTGTTCCCGGCACATAAGCATTATTTAGTATCAGATATCGTATTTATAGGCAATTTATATCATGGAACTAAAAAAATAATGTGTTAATCTTCAGTTTTAGATGATTGGAAATTTTTAAATTCTTCTGTAAAAGATTAAAGATTGGTTTTTTTTTTGATTCTGTTATATCAGGTAGATCTCATTTTCCGTACTTGTTTCTCTTAACACAAGCATGTTACAGACATCAAACCCTGTAAAAAATCTCAGTTCTTTTTATTTAACTTCAATTTTAGCACAAAATTGTGCCTGAGAAACTTCTAGTTTTTTATTATTTAAAACTTAACTATGTATTTTGGTAATGAACCAAAAAAAAAAAAGTAAATCAAACTCCAAAACACAAACACTTAAGAACTGTAAAACATACGAGGTACTTTTTAAGCAGTATTGTTTATACAGTTCTGACCTCCTTGTGCCGTTGAAGATTACCCCAGTTATCTTGTTATATAGTTCAAAAATAGCAAAGAAAATACACTTGCTTCACAGAATTGTTTTCTTCTCTGTTCTACCAAAAAAACCCTTTTCACCAGGTCAGAATATCCTGTCACAATCATCGCCTTGCGCCCTCCATAGCCCTGTTGCCATGTTTTAGCTTTGCTCCTTCAAAAAGCCCAGAAATACTGGTCAGACTAGAAATTTTTGTATTTTAGAAAGATGTGGGTTACAGAGCTTATTCCAAAGATCTATATCATAGAATCATAGAATCACAGGATGGTTTGGGTTGGAAGGGGGCCTTGAAGATCATCTAGTTCCAAGCCCTCTGACATGGGCAGGGACAACTTTAACTAGACCAGGTTGCTCAGAGCTCCATCCAGTTTGACCTTGAACACCTCCAGGGGTGGGGCATCTACAACTTCCCTGGGCAACCTGTTCCAGTGCCTCACCACTCTTACAGTGAAGATTTTTTTTCCTGATATCTAAAATAAACCTACTCTCTTTCAATTTGAACCCATCCCTCCTTGTCACTACATACTCTTGTAAATAGTCTTACCCCATCTTTCTTATAAGTTCTGTTCAGGTACTGGAAGGTTGCAATTAGGTCACCCTGAAGACTTCTCTTTTCCAGGTTTAACAATCCAAATTCTCTCAGCTTTTACTCAAGGGAGAGGTGCTCCATCCCTCTGATCAACTGGTGGCCCTTCTCTGGGCTTGTCCAACATGTCAATGTCCTTCCTGTGTTGGGGACCCCAAAGCTGAACACAGTACTCAGGTGGGATTTCACCAGAGCACAGTAGAGGGGCAGGATCACCTCCTCCACCCTGCTGGTCATGCTGCTTTTGGTGCAGCCCAGGATACAATTGGCTTTCTGGGCTGCAGGCGCACATTGCTGGGTCATGTCTGGCCTCTCATCCACCAACACCCCAAGTTCTTCTTGGCAGGGCTGCTCTCAATCTGTTCGTCTCCCAGCCTGTATTGATATTGGGGTTGTCCCAACCCAGATGCAGCACCTTGTACTTGGTCTTGTTAAACCCTATGAGATGCTTATTCACTCACTTCTTGAGTCTGTCTAGGTTTCTCTGGATGATATCCCATCCTTTGGGTGCATCAACAGCACCACTCAGCTTGGTGTCATCAGCAAATTTGCTGAGAATGTACTCCATCCCTCTGTCTATGGCATTAATGAAGCTATTTAACAACACTCTTCCCAGTATGGACCCTTGAGGGACAGCACTCATCACTGATGCCCATTGTGACTCTGAGCCATTGACCACTACCCTCTGGATGCAACCATCCAACAAATTCCTAATCCACCTCATGTGTATAAACAAGCTTGATGAGAAAGAAGAATGCTGATATTAATTTAAAAATGCAAATAAGTAATAGTTAACACTTTTCCCATCTTCTTTGTGAAGGTAGACTCTGGAGGCACTGCTGATCTAAAGAACCAAAAGCTCTGAACAAAGGAGTCATCAGCTGCTCATTGATAAAATCTTTTAATTCACATGGGGGAAGAAATGTAATAAAGCTTCCTACAAATAAATAAAAAAATAAGTTTCTGTAACAGCAAATGAAGTTTTGGCAGGATACCAGATAAATAATTCCGTATGAAATCATGTGTGTTTAAAGTATTTCAACCAGTGGTTTTATAGCAAGATGAAGAAGTTCCAAGCCTCACAAAGCATGACACAGAGAAAATCTTGACAATATCAATATGTTAACTCTTTTATCAACTGTTACTCTTGCTGCAATGCCCATTATCTCGATATTCTATCACCTAGGTACAGATAAGAATTTTAGGCTCCATAACAATAAAGTCTGTGTAGTAGCACTTCATTTTTTAATGTAGACAGCACCATAGCATAAGGATGACAAAAGATATTTTGTGGTTGCCATACATTTGGGTTTTTTTGGATATGTGCATTTGAGGAAAGACAGGTGCAGATTGCAATAACAGCCCTGTCAAAGATGTTCACTAAATAAGTTCCCTATATAGAGGTATACACTCACTTCCCCCTCATATACCTTCTTAGTTTACACAAAATTCAACCTATATAACCAAGTATAATTTTGATTAAGAAGAGGTAGATGCCTGAATCTCTATCACTACATCCTTTGCTGGCTTAACCACCTGTCTTTCTAATAAAGATACAGTTCAGCTTAGTGAAAAATTGAAGAGGGCATGTCCTTCTTCTTTCATGAGGTCCTCAATACCAGTACACTCTGTTGAAATATGTATTTATACTTGCAGTGCTTATGACTGTTACCAAAATGATTGGTCTTCTTTAAAACTATAATTAAGATGTAAAATATTAGTCACAGCTGACATGTGTCAAATGGCTCAGTCCTAAAAGGTTCTGAAAGCTGCACATCAGTGCTAAAAATTTCAATTAGAAACCAAACCCAGGGTATGTCTGCTATTTAATTTCATGATTTTTCTTAATTTTGAGTGTCAACTGCTGAATTTTGGCTCATACAGTTAGAAAGAATTAATGGTTTCTGCACTTAGGTATGTGTGTTTATATATATATTTAAAAATGTGTGTGTGTGACTGAGTTGACAAAAATTCCTCATTTCCATTGCCTATAACATTACAGATATAAGGATTGGAAACGTTTCCTTATAAGGGTTGTATATAAATAGAATTGGCAAAATAATTAAGTTTTTATAAAATGTATAGAAGTTTTAGTCACGGAACCACGCTGAGGAGAAATCACACACGTCCATTATATGTTTCAAAGCTGAAGATTGATACCAGAATCCGACCAAGAAAAGCCCTGAAGCTAAAAGCAGGTTTCTTTTAACTTTTGATCAGAATCCAGATTTAAATCTTCCCAGAGTCTGGAACTGATGCTCTCATACTATTTTTTAGCAAGGTAATTATATTGGAGGTGTGGTTTTCTATGGAGTAGTATATCCTGATCAAACAAGAAAGACTGATAATAAATGGGAATACCAGAATGCTAAAACCAAATTCATAGCAATTACATCTTTATTGACATAATTTGAAGTTTGACACCTTGGAATATTCATGTTTTTTTCTAAGTTTAGAACCAATGTCCCTACAAACCAAAAAAATAGCATTTTTCATTGTCTTCAGAGAACTCAGCTGAGTATCTAAACGTAAAAGGTGCCTTGTGTCAAACTCTTGACTCCAGAGTTAGAGATTTTAGCATCACCAGATGTGTTGTCCAGCTACTACTACACACAACATGCAATTACTGATTCTTTCCAAGTCATGACCCCTTACTCTTGGTCAGAAGTTATGGCAGTCACAGGGATTTTGCACAATAAGGCTCTGTCCAAAGGACTGGAAAATACAAAGGAAAAGGACAGATCAATTCCAGGAAAAGTTCACATTCCTTGTTAAAATTAGCATTGAATATTAAAGATAACGTCAATGTGTGGGACTTTAAGAAAAACAATCCAGGATATGCCGCATGTTATGTAGCATAGGCTAGACTAATGCCACAGGACAAAACTGATAAGGTCTTACAAAATGTCACTTCACACTGAATTCTATTTACTTTTGTTGACAATTATGCATGTAAAAATAACCTATTTAGGCAATAAGGATTTCTAAAGATGTGTCATATGTTCATGGTTAAATATGCTAAATGTCACATTAAAGCTGACATGGCTATGGCTCAAGGCACAAACACTGTCAAATTGCCTATGATCCAGATGTGGTATATGTCATCAAACCGATCGTTTCTGTTTGACTGTAGTTTATACTGCATTATATTGCCTATCAAATGTCCTGCAAAATGCTGCTTGCCATGAGAGAATTTTCCATCCCCTTTTGCTATTCAGTTGTAGTTCACTCTTATTACAGCTGCTGACAGACATGGCAGATATGTTTCAGTTAGTGGTAGCTTCCCTTTCATTGGGAAACATCTATCTAACTACCTATCTATCTATCTACATACATGTACATATATTTATAGATATATGTGAGAAAACTAGAAGTAAATAAACAAGAATAAAATGACATTACTGTGGAAGTGTACTACTCAGAGGAAATCATAGCTCTACATTGTGTAGCTTTACTATAGAAAGCAGACTGGTGAATGTGTGAGAAAGTTAAGATTTCTCCACTAAAGGCTTGTTAGACTGCTTATGGGATCAGCTGCAAGTGTTCTTTTGATTACATTTTTCACCCCCAGGCATTGGCTTTGTCCTTTTATTAGCAGAGAAAATCAGTGCCTGTAAGAAATAAGTTTAAAGGAGCTTCTGTAGCAGTTGAGTCAGAAGGCTACCTCTGAAGAAAACCATTTTGATGGTGATTTATAATATTTTAATTATCTTTAATATATGGATTTTAACAGAGCTGGACGCGCATTGTAGTTTTACTGGGAATCTGTACTTGTTGGCAGATAGCATAGGGACTTCATGCCAGACAGATTTCTATCACCGCTCATAACTTTTTTTTTTTTTCCATTAAGTGGGATATTTATAAACACTCTTTCAAGCATGTGTTTGCAGCATAAGTTATCACTGATAACTCCAGGAGTCATTCCAGTTCATCCTGAGAATAAGTATTTTTCATGGTTTTTTTGTTGTTCTACATATTAATGACAAAAATAGCAAAAAGCCTTGATTTGGACTGGAGAGAGCCTTTGAGTAATAGTTGGTGTTACTCCCAGAGAAAACCCAAGAAGTATTTTTAATATTATGTCATAAAATTCTCTTTTGATTTCCAAAGAAAGAAGCTAATGTGATTTTTAACTATATTCAGAACACTTTTCTTGTAGCAGATCAGTTCTAATTATGGCACTTCAAAGAGAGAACAGAACCAGGTAGGTGTCTGTCTCTTTCTGCTCTGAACAGGGAGGCCTTTTTGCTTATTTGGCTGAAGAGCAGAGGGTATACTCTCTTTTCTGTTACTGATGTAACGAGTCTGAAGGAGCTTTATGGGGATTTTACACCCTTTCATTGATGTATTAGGCTGAGCCACAGTTTATTCTCTCTTGCCGAGGGTAAAAACAAGACTGCCAAGTGATAAAACCAGAACTCATTGAGAAACCTTTGATGGAACCATTTGGCATGAGAAGAGAACTGCTTCCTGTAATCATGACCCGTCCAATCATAATTTCTTTCACTAGAACAGAAATGGGTCCTGAAAAATATAAAAATGAATGCTCCATAGTTACAGAATGAAATGTTTGACATTAAACACCTTTTTGCCTAAGTGGGAGGTAATTACCCATATTGCACATTGTAATGGAAACTACCTTTTTTTTTTTTTCTTTTTTGCTTCCCCCACCTCCACTGCATGAGAAATTTCAAATTTTGGAACATCTGTTCCAAACTGGAAAAAAAAAGAAATGTTGAAATCCAGTGGTCTTTCACAAAACAGATTTTCCATTCTCAGTATATCAAGTGTTCTGGAGAGAACTGGAAGTGGTAGCTTAGTTCTGGTTTCAATCATTCCACTGATAAAAGTGGAAAGGGGACAAAAAAGCTCTGTTTAGTCCCCTGGGGAGTCTATTTAGAGCTCAGAGGTTGCCATGATGGCCTGTGAGGAGAGAAGAAAGAGATGGCTATCAGCCTGAGGTACTCATAGAGCTGGTGTCACAAGCCTCAGAGTTTTAGTGCTAGGTAAGCATTAAGACCCAGTAGAATTACTCATTTCTCCATATGAGAGAATGGAGACTGCCATTAGGATCAGAAACAATTTGACAGTATGCAGAAAAAAAGTGGTTCTATTCATGTCTTTAAAACTCTTGATATAAATTATTTCTTGTCAAAGAATAAATGAAGTGCACTGCTCAAGCTAGTATCTGGGTGTTGCTTGCAACTCCATGGCCAAAACCTGCAAATCTCCAGCATACTCTCTGCCAGATCTGCAAAGAGTAATTCACTTATTCCATACAGTTTAGCCCTCTCAGCAGCTCCATATCCCTGGAGAACTGTAAAGAAAAGTAGGTGGGAGGAAGCTTCTCCACTTCTGACCCCATCCCACCACTAGCATTCCACAAACATATATGGAGATTGACAAAAAGGCACACTCCCACACATTTTTAGCACATTACCAAGTTTTATAGCACAGAGCATGCAAGTCCAAACTTGCTAAACACCTTTTACAATTGCCTGTGAAGTAAGTGTCTTATGCTGTCTTCACAGTCTCTGTACATTTTCAGAGACAGTGGAAGATAGACAGTCATTTTGTTTCTTCTTTGAAGTGCAATGTGAGGTACAAATCTAATGCTTTTATAAGAAGGCACTGAAATAAGAAAACTAGGTAAATCATAAATCTGGAAACCGATTTTCTGACAAAACAGTCAGGGTTCTAAAGTAAGGCTATTAGTACTGACTTCATGTGAATTATATGGTTCTAGATGAGATTAGGATTTTGGCACTTCTGGGGCTGAAATTCATGAGTAAAACTAGCAGAAGGTTGTATAATAAGAAAGAATTGTGCTGATTTACTTTGTGTAGCTTGCCCAACTCTGCAAAAAGAGTTCAGCTGACAACATTGTATGATTTTTTGCATTGTGCAAAAGTTACAGAAAAGGTTAGCTGGTTTTGATAAAATAGAATGTGCCTCCTAGGGGGAAATCAAATTATACTTGACAGCTAAGAGTATCCACATGACAAAAAAAAGCAAGAATCAAAGCAAGTTACAGGATTCCAGATCTCTTCCGAAAGAATTTTTTTCTGATTCATACCAAGCAGAGGTTGAAATCTTCACATTTTTCTGAACAGTTACTATAATCTTTCTCCACATAGAATGTTTCAACCCATGGTGCCCCTTCTCTCTTGATCCAAGCATCTGGGCCTGTTCTTATGTCAACAGAGAGATTCTTCATCTCCTTTTGATTACTAAGCATGATCGAGCTCAGACCAGCTGTGTAGGTTCAGTCCTTGATGGGTCCTTGTTTCTTGTGACTTGGTGCTCCCTGTCATTTTTCCTAACATAGATAAAATCAATGTCTTCACACATCTCTGTAAGATTTTAATCAAAAAGTCAGCAGTACTTACTGTGATGATAAGTTAGAAGTCTTAGAAAATAGAGGAGGAGGTAGAGCATCAGCAGAGAATAGAACTAATGGCAAACTACTAGTTAAAGTCAAGAAGCAGCAAAGGTATACAATTAAGTTCCATCCTTACAGTATCTGCCCAGACAGAGCATTGCCAAGACATACATATGTATTTCTTATTTGTCGGTAGTGGTGAAATGTGGATTACTGATCTAAGCACTGCATAAATGGAGTAACAAAGTTCTCATTAAAAAAGGTCATTCTGTAGATAGAAATTGTAGACAGAAAAGATTCAAACAAGAAACAAAGAAACCAAATGACAAAGTTGAAGTGATGTGCTCAAAGAAAAACACTAATATAAGAGCTTAGGGAAAGCAGAGGTTTTTCTTCTGTCTATTATTTTTTACAGAAAGTAACTGTTCAGTTCTGCAGATCTAATCTGAAATGTACTGTTACCAGTTGAATTCCACCCATGGAGGTTGGCCTTGGAAAGAGACATTTTGATTTTGGTTCCTCTGTTAAGATCAGTTCTTGTTCCATTTTCACAGGCTGTGTTATGTTTAAAACAAAGCTGGCTGAGAGATCTTCTATAGTGTGTTCTTGCTAGAAAATGCCATTTCTTCTAAATCAGCTCTTTTTATGAGAATGAACAAGCTTCAACTTGACACTAGGCTCTTGGCTATACTATTCTTGAAGGCATTTCATGTTTTATTAATAGTAATTCATACAGACTGGGGAGAGAACACTGATTGGAGCAATTGCCTTATGTTCACCTCCCTGATCTGCTGCTGTCAGCGCCGAGGTGAATGCTCTGACTAGCCAGCAATATGGGGAAGGGCTCCCTCCACCTCTGCTGTGGAATAAACTTCTTCTCACTGTTTTTTAAAAATCTTTGAAAAGTCTTGTTGCTATCCCAAAGTTTGTATGCTTTGTGTTTTGTGTATGCTTTGTGTTTTGTGTATGCTTTGTGTTTGTATGCTATCCCAAAGTTTGTGTTCTAGTTATACTCTCTTTCAAATGAAAACCAAAATGGAAAGGTGCTTTCCATGACGCCTGTGCTCTTCCTTGCTGGCAGAATGCTGTCTATGGCACATTCTACAAGATTTGCTTCCATCTCTCGAAGTTCCCATTTCTTCCAATAGCTGGTTGTGGGGTTGCCGCATTTTTATGCTTTTGAAAATCTCCGAGAGAGACTTCAATTCCAAATCCTGCTCCTTACATACGTTTTGGGATGAGTTATTTTACATACAAAGAAATGACAGTACATAAAACATCCCTAACAATCTCAATCAATGATTAAATATGTATTTTCTGTCTTTAGTCACTACCATGTTAATGTGATATTCTGGCTGACCAAGCAATTTGATTTTGTAATCATACCCAGCATAATTTAAGTGTAAATCAGGATGTGTCTACAAGATAGAAATTCAAAAGGTTTCTCCTTAAACCTTAAAAATAAAATTAATACACCCCATTAAGGTTACAAAAGTTGAGAATTTTAAGCTGAAATTCTCATAGCACTTCCTTATTTGTTTTCTTAAATATGCCTGAGATTCTGCACCTGTTGAATGGTTTTTAGTATGAAGAATAAACTAGGAAAAATAATTACAGGTTTTAACAAGAACTAATAGACAGCCATTGGCACTCTGTTCATCTCACTGCTAAACGAGGGTCTCAGCTTCCTCTGAGCGTAGCTTACACGTATTGTAAAAAACCTACCTCACGTCAGTTCTTTCTTTCCACCCAGAGACAGGGTATTTGAAAAGAACTAGCCTCTTCTAATAGCACCAGGTCATCTGTCTGAGTCACAGCAATGCCTTTAGATTTGACATAGAACTTTCACCCACTGATTCTACCTGTACTACTGCAAAGATTAAATGGTGTTTTATGGCTTGCAGCATATACTACAGCAGCTCATTTATTTAACTGTATGATTTTTTTCATGCTTTTTGAACTAGCTGTAAGAGTAAGAAATTATAAAGAGTTCAGGAATAATGACTTAAAAAACTTTGCACGAAACAGCTCTTGCTTTACTCTAGTATATCCTCTCCATTTATGCTTTCGTGTCCTACTAATCTTATAGATTCTCAAGAAGATGTTTTTTCTGAAAAATATTTTCTAGCATTGGCTATGGGCTCCACAACAGAAGTCTTGTCTGGATTCCCTTGAGGGGGGAAAAAAGTAAGATAAGCCTATGTAATTTTGTATAATCCACAAAAAATAAACCAAGTAATTTGAAGGTAAGCCAATGTGGGGTTTGACTCTGATTTTATATGTATGTAAATAGGTTTTTGTGTTTCTTGTTGGTTGCTAAGAATAATCTAAATACACAGGGTTTTTTTCTTTTTCTCTTTTTATTAGTTTTTTCCATTCTTAAGAGAAATGAAGTGGTACAAACCACAACAAACTGTACAAAACCCAGTAGGAAGGCCAGTTCTTCAGAAATGCCAGTAATTCCAGAGGAGGTAGCACAACATGCAACTGATTCTGCAAATATCAGCAAGTCACCCACCTTTGGGGCCCTTCAAAGAGGAATTATCTTACAATATTACAATATCTTACAATATTACACTTCAAAGTGTAGACAAGGCTTTGCTTCTCAGATAGTAACAGATGTTCTTTTCTTCCAATTGATCTTGTACTGACCATGGTGAATAACTTCCCCATCACCCATTTCCTTACTGAAGATTTCTTCCTTTTCTAAAAATACGTGATTCCTATTAGGTTGTACACAATAACAGCCAAAACCAAGTGCTGTTTACAAATCAGAAATCCCAGTCTGTAGTGAATATAGGTAAAAAGAAATGTTGACTCTGTAGTCAGTTTTTGGTAGAGCAATTAAGAAGTCTACTGTATGAAAGAAAGCCATGATTTCCTTCTCCTCTTCTCCTTCCCAACTTTTGTTCTAGCCATAAATGATTTCCAGAGGTGGATCAGTCTGCTTTTGAAGCAGAGGAAGTCCTTGGTTCTTTTATAACAATCTCTGTGGAGATGAGTCAGGCAGGGGCTTTTCAGGAGGCTGAAAAGTTACCATGAGACTCAGCTGGGACAGAGAGCTTCCAAAAAATTTTTTGATTAGATGTGAGGAGTAGAATTTCATTTATCAATTCTTGAAGTAGAAATAAAGCTGAAATTGAATACTAGAGGGATGGAAGACATCAACCCAATGGAGGGTGATGTCCCCACTTTTGGCCTGGAAGACAAGCCAGCAGAGTGAACGCAGGCTAAGCTGCAAAGGTTATCGTATCATCCAACAGTGGTAGAGCTTTCCTTAGGATTAGCAGTAATTGGCAGGATTTTGAACACAGCAGACTGTACATCATTTACTGGTAAAGGGAAAGGTGTGTTCTCTGTGCAATTGCAAGTTGTAGTGTGACCTTTAGACCAGCTATGCTAGTCTTATCAAGTTGGTGCCTATTGTGAATAACAGGAGGCACAAATGATGAATTTGTGAAGCACTAGCCTCTGGGAAACCTTGCCACAGATCATCTGTGTGGAGAACTGAGGATATTCCAACTCATGGTTCCAGCTTATTGTTGTCTGCTGATGAGCATGAACAACTGCCACCAGTTTCAATAGCACCTGCATGCATTTAACTGCAGGGGAAAGCCTGTCCCCTCCCCACTGTGATACAGCACCGGGCTGTGAAGGAGACAGGGTCATAAGGAAAGGCTGCCTGAAATCTGCAGCCAAACTTTAGGACTGGTATCAAAACTAATATCCATCTTTGGTAAGAAACAGCTATTCAACCATTTTATTGAGAAATCAGCCTGTAAAGCTGTCCGTCTGATCCTGAAAGATGTGTATTGATGCCAACTCCTCCCTCCCATCTATTCTTTGTGCTCCTCATAGCCACTGTCATGTTGTATTTTCCAGGTATCAGTCCCAGGTTACAGGTATGCTTCAGTGACTATGAACTGGCCTACAAGAACTGGCAGTACTGTGTACAACCAGCTCCCCCCTGGCTACTAACCAGCTATCTGCAGCCGAGCAGCCTCTCTGATCATCAGCCAAAGGCCTTGTGATGTTTGGCCATGCAGCCAGGAGAAGCCAAAAGCATGTTCCCTATTACTACCTGCTGAAAACCGAAAGCTTGGCTGTAGGCATCCACAATTGTAGGAAGATTTCTGCTGTCATAACATTTAGACAACAGTAAAAACAACAAAATAGGGATACATCAGGCACCAGGCACAGTGTGCCCATTCTGACAACTGCAGATCAAGGCTGATGCTAAATGAAGCATGGTCTCTGCTTCAAATGCGGTATGGAGCCAGCCAAGGAGGCAGGAAAAGCCATGGAGAGAAAACAAAGCCTTGTTGAATGAACTCAAATGAAAACAGAAAGCCAGACTGTGAGGTCTGTGTCTTTCTCATTACTACTTTATATACAACCTCATAATGGATAGAAAGGAAATACCAGATCGAATATGTTAAGAAAAGGAGCCTAAACTGTAAAATGGTCATTGCACAGCCTATTCAAAGCAAGGAGGTAATGCCTTTTACCTCCTCTAAAGCATGCACAACTCCAGGCAGATAAATTGAGCTAGTCTGGCTCAAAGTAGAGTGGAAAACAGGAGAATTAGGTTTTAGTCTTTTTTCCTGATCCTATGACTTTGTTTTCTCCCTAATTCTTTTTTCTTTCATGTTTATTGGTTGGAAAGGGGACATTTACAGATAAGGAAGCTGTGGAGTCTTTGTAAGTTTCCAATACAAATGAAACCCCATTTATTGCAGAAATGTTATTTTGGGAAAGGTATTTGCTGTGAATTTCCATAACTTGATTTTATACTGTCGTATACTTTTGTGCCTCTGACTTTTTAATATAATAAAACCAAACAGCGTAAGAGCTTGGGTCCCTGAGTGAATTCCAAGAGAAATGGTTGCATTTATCTTCCACATACTGTACTGATGAATGCAAACCTGCCCAGTTTTCAAAAATAGCTCTGTCTTCTCAATTACATTGAAAATTCCAACTTACGGGGGTTTTTTTTCACTTCAAAAGACAGAAATGCACCTTTTGTAGCTGCTTATTATTGTTTTGGACTGTACTGTTATTGGTTTACATGGATCTTACGAGCCAGCAGGACAGGAACTGGGCAGAGCTGACATGTTTTTCCTCTCCTTTTTCTGTAGATGTGAGGCTGTCAAGCCATCACAATGTTAGTGACTTCATTTTCCCAGCACTCTATAGGAGTATTAGTAGATCTTTAAATTGAAAAATAGGAAACTGAATTTTAAAGATGTCACATGAATTTTGGAATCAAATTGACAGACAACATGATTTTTAAAGTTTTTGATAAAGGGAGTTTGGGTTAGCGAGCAGCACTACTGATCTATTCTATGTTGTTTCAAGGGAGCATTCAAAATTGATACGCATATTTAAAAGCTGTACATATTTTGACCTGTATGACAGACTTGTGCTATAACTGTAATTCCTTCACTGGTTGTTTTTTTTTATTTTAAAAGCATATTTGTAATTTACAGTTACCAGACACCTCACTCCAAAACAGTGTAGCAAATACTGACCTAATTTTACTTACAAACATAATCGCATGTGACAGCCACAGAGAAAAGAGACAATCCTGAAGAAGCTACAGTTGCTTAACTATGGCTGCTTCAGCTCTTTTCCCCCCTAATTCTCTCTTCCCTTTCTAAAGTAGGAAACAAGGCTGTATGAACACAGTAGAATTACCTGTAAAACTGATTTCTAGCAACGAAAAAAGTGATATAGTGCTAATAGAAAGACATTTTTAGAGTTTCCAAGCTTTGATTTCTTTTTTAACTTTTAGATTTTTATCCAAAGCTTGTGTTCTCAGAGCAAGCCAGCCTGACCTTTCAGCCTGAAGAATGGTAGGGAAGGTTTGGATGACTGCATAGCATCAGCTCTGTGGTACCTTTGAAGTCTCTCTAATGCAGCGTATCTTTTTCCATATTGCCCTCTGCACAGCCCAGTGGATTGAAATGGTGGCAAGTGAGTATTGAAGACAAAATTCACAAGCTGCAGCAGCAGCAGGGCAGGCAGCTTGGCCTCAGCAGCCCACTCCTGCATCACCCTCCCCAACAGGGAAGTACAATGTGTGTGCAGGTCTCACCAGTGAACAGATCCAGGGGAAAAAACAACCCTCCCCAGAAGCAATGTTTGCTCTGGACATGGCTCAGTTGCCAGGTTTGGTGTGACTTGGGAGCCTCCACTGGGAGCTCCACACACCAGGGCCTTACACTGGAATAAAGGCAGGTGAAATGAGAGTCTCAGATGGATAAATACCAAACAAGTGCTTGCTCACATCAAGTCAGAATCATGTATAGGCTGCACAAGGTGTCTGGCGAAGTGCTTTGCCCTGTACTCATCACACTATCGCAGCGCTCTGTGCCAACAGCAGGCCCGGCACTGCGGACAACCTTCGCTGCAGGAATAAGGATAGCATGAGGAATGCAGCTAGACGTCTGGAGAGCAAGAGGGGAGAATAGTTCAGGTCGGTAGCAAGAGGCAATTCTGTCTATGAAATGCTATGTGAATTTAGAGTGAGTTAAGATATGACTAGAAAAAAATGACTGTGCTATAGCATTCAATGATTGAGCTATCACAGTGGTGATAAGGATTATAACAATTTAATATAATTACTAGAATTTTGCTGGTTTTTCCATGCTCTTAAAGGCTCAAACCCGTTAAAAGATACAAATTGCTTAGAAGAAAAACAGTATGCTAAAATTATACTTCCAGTAATCTTCTTTCTTAACTAAGAGAAAAATAGCTAAAAGGGAACAAATAGATGAAAGCAGGTTCAGAACAGTGCCACCAAAAGTAGACCAAATGAACTCCTCCAACATAAGAAACTATAGCTGCAAACTAAATGTCCCTTCCTGCTCCCTCTCTCTATTTTGCCTTGCTGTCCTCTGAAGGCCTGTGAGACAACTGTGTCCTGAAGATGGATACCTCAATATATCTACAGTTGGTTTAGAATCTCCCAGTCTTTTCCTGTCCTGCAGCTCTGTGAATTTCTATTCATATTTGGATGACGTGTAAACCCTTGAAACACACTATCCAGCTGAGCTGAAAAGTAAGTGGGATGTGGACTCTCCTGCCTAATCAAATCCTTGAAGTGTTGAGCAGCTTCTTTGCAACTATTTCTTTGACCTACCACTTCTCATTTTCCAAAGCAGAAGTTTCATTAGCTACTAAGATCCAGACTGTGGAATGGCCCAGCATAGGCACTTGCTTCATCTGCTGCACCATTCAAAGAAATAAAATATTCAAATATATTCATTCTGGTAAGCATGATTATTTATGACCTCCTCACAATGACAAAAGGAAAGGATGTGATTTGTCCTAAAGTTTGATGACAAATATGAGAGGAAATATATTTTAAACTAGTGACAGATACGAAAGGACAGCACACTCCAGGTGAATGAGGAGTAGGCAAAATGCCCTCTCCTTTCAGATATGTTTCTACAAGCTCTTTTCCTTTTTTTAATTCATGCTGACAAGCATATACTGAACCTAGCAGATAAATATTTTACTTAGATTTTATGCTGTCACTGACATGTTTGCACAGCAAGAATCAAGTCTGCTCCTTATTTTCAGGGGCATGCCAAAGCAAGTGCCAGCCTACACAGCTCCACTGATCAGAGGGCAGAATTCTCTCTGATGGCTATCCCTGGCAAGTACAGCAGGGCAGAGCTGCAGAAAACAGCTAACGACTTGTCAATTTTGTAGTCCAACAAGTCAAATGCAGCCAGTACAAAGGGACAGATTCCTATACAATAGCAGCATTTTGATATGCAACAGCCTGCCAGTGGGAAAATGACTTCGGCTGCAGGAACTGGGTAAGTAGGCTCCTCCTGCTCGGAGCTGTTGCTGTGTTAGCAGAGCTGGGGGCAGTCAGCACTGGCTGTGGACTCACATGCTTTTCACCAATCCCGTTATTAACCATAGCTGCATTTTACCAAGCCCAAAAGAGGATTTGCATTAGTTATTAGCCAGTGTTGAATTATTTTCTGAATCAATCAGAAATTTCAAGGCTTGATATAGCAGTTTATAATGTTACTGGGTAACATTATAAAACATGTACTAGGCTGCTGTGCAGATGAGATTTTATAGCAATTTGATCCAGAAATGTGATACTGAAAATTTAATAACAAAAGTACGAATAGGAGGTTAGGGTACAGGAATTCCTCAGTTATGTAAAGTTACTCTTTACTGTTTTGCTGTTGTAAGATATGAACTGGTGACTTGCAGGGAGTTTTATTCAGATGACTAGCTGTTTCAATAACAGTAGAAGGCAGCATTTTATAAGCAGCACTGGGTATTGCTGCCAGCAGAACTTTTGTGCTTTTCTTTTTAGAATAGCAGCACCTTGAGGTGTTAGTGCCAGGTATTTTTTATCCTCTTCTTAGCTGTTCACTCTTACCCTCATCTTCTTTCACACACTCGGAAACTGAACACAAGAAGTGCAGTTCCCAAGAGACCAGTGGCATGATAATAATTGTCTCTCTGCTGAGATGAAACAAAGCTAGAAGATGGAGTCACTTACCGGCTCTGAGCTGTTAGTACAAGGCACTGCTAATCCAGAGAGCTTCCAGTCAAACAAAAAGCAGGTTCATATACTGCTGATGCAGAGGGAGATGAATCACAACCTTCTCTGGCAGCTTCCTTTACCTTGGCATGGCCCAAGAAATGCCCAAATTACGAAATAATTGGAAGTTAATTTTCTTTGCAGAAAAGAAAATTATCAGGGATGTGCTATGCTAAAGAATGGAAGCAGTGTGTTGCTGTGCTTCAGGTGTTATGTGGACAGTCAGTGCTGCACCTTCCTTGGAGATTCAAAGAATGACAAATTCACCAGGTGAACATCAGCTAGGCGGTAATATCTGGTGTGCTGAGTGGATGGGATCAGTGGAAAGCCTGATTGCTCCACTGTGGTGGGCAGTGGGGAACACTCTAGTTACAAGAGGGGTCTACTGTCCAGTCTTTTGATACTCCACCAATAGACCATCAGACAGTTTACTGAGATCAAGCTCTATACAGGATTAGCTTATGCAGTACAAACTCCAGCTTTGCAAATGCAGAAATAAATATGACTATGGCTAAACTGCCTTGCAATGGTAATGTTTTGTGCTTCTACTTTTAATGATTTGTTTCCTTGTATTTGTTTTGGTTCTAGCTTGACATTAGGATCTTTTAAACCATTCTTTTAGGCCCTTGGTATGGGAGGTTTTTTCAAAGCATTTTGCATTTAAAGCTTCAAATCAATGGGAAACAAATGTCTGTGATGCCATCCAGACCGAAATTCAAATACTTCAATATAGTGCTACAAATTCCAAAGAACAGCTGCATTTTGTCAAAGCATTTTGAAGGGTTTTTTTTAAACTGATTTTGAAGAAGAAAATAATTCTGCCATCTATTTTGTGTCACTTTCAACATCCGTACATTTATTGATGTTTTCCATGAAAAGAAATTATTTTTTACATTTTTTGAGTTACACAAACTGCCAGCTAGACATCATACTGTTGTATGTATTTCTTACATCAACACTTAAAACTTATGTGCATGCAGTTATGTGTCAATTTACATGAATGTGAGGAAAAGCTACATCAAAATGGCAGTCATAACCAGAGTACTAGACATTTTTTCAATGTTATGAGTCATAAGGATATTAAGGAAATTGTTCAAAAAAGTGGATATAGGCAATGGATATGAGGCAAAAGACTCATTCTCTATTGATCAATATCTGTGTGTATATATTTAACAGGGGATTTTTTTCTGGCTTGTGTTTTCATCACATACTCCTCCTCCTCCATGTAATTATCATTTTTCCAATTCAGGATTCTAAGCAGCAAAAAATCACTCCTAAAACAACATTTTGCTTACTCTATTTACTCACTATATATAGTAGCTTCTGCAAAATTTCAAGGAACTTACTTACCTGTGAATTGATGAATAAACTGTGTCCACACACAAAATCTTTCTTTTGATTCCTTGCATTGTGCAGGTGTATCAAAAACAATGATGATAGGAGCTCTGGAGGATAAAAAGAACTGATGTTTCAGGGAGCCCAGGAAGATTTAGTGGTCACAGTTGAAATAAATATATGAAAAGCAGCCCTTGGTGAGATTTCCATGTGCATTCATTCCGGTTGCTGTCAAGGTGGCAGGAGCTGTGTTTCTGTTCGAGAATTGTCTTTCCCCTTGTTTGACCAGGGAGAAACCATTCACAGCTCAGATTAGAGGCCCGTGAAGCTCCCTTCTTCTCACCTCAGTAACCCCTGGGAGGCTGTCATGATGCAGCAGCTCTAGTAAACTTGGCTCTATACAGTACTCATATGTAAAGATGCTACTCATCTTAATGCTTAACAGAGCTTAACAAATGCTTGACAAAGGTAGCACTTTTCAATTTTAATTTTTCTTTCTGCAAAAGGTTGTGGGTCAAACAAACCTCTAATAACTTTAAATAACTCTAAATTCTGGAGCTGAAATGACAAGATGGTACTATTAGGCTTGTATTTTTTTTTTATGCTATCTGTTGATTTGAAGGTATTGGGGAGAAACAAGCTATGCAGAGAAACATTTCAGATGTGTTCTTCCTCCTGCTCTTTTAGATTTAGGTAGAACACGCACCTCTTTGATGCGGAACTTAATTCCTTCACGTAATGCAGAGACTTCCAGGAACTCCTTACCAGATCAGGTTGCTGATAAAAGCATGTCAATACCACAGATCACAGGGCTCTGCACCACTGCGATCTACTCATTCATTGTGTTTTTCACCTACATCTAACAGGTGATGAGGAGACATGGAGAAAGTGACTCAAGTTTTCAGAGGGACCTAGTTGCTCTTACTTTAAAGTCTCAGTAATGTAGGCTGGGATAAAGACTATAATGAGCTAATTCAGGAGCCTTAGTCTTTGAACGTGGCCTGGATGCAGATCTCAATGCAGATAATTTTCCTTCATGGTTGTATTCAGCCATTTTGCTTACTGTTAATTAAATAATAGCTGTATTGGCTATAGAGTAACAGTGATCTGTGACCAGTCATAACTCTTTCCCTTGAACTCTGAAGAAAATTTTGAAGGTTCAGCCTCTCTGCTCTTGAATTTTATTTGCACCAGTGCTTTGCTCATTGGTGGCTCAGTCTCCATACTACAACCTCCAGCCAGCATCCAAAGAATGGTAGCATCATTAGAGAGAACCACTAGACCACACACTACAGAAGAAACTGTGGAATTAGTTCTAATTTAGTGGTTCCACTCCCTGCATGCACCAAAGGAATTTAAAAAAAGATATTGCCTTACAGTTCTTTTAACTAACAGTAAGAGATTTAAAGCTAGTCTTTCCTCCCTCACTGAATACAGAAAGTTTAGCAATCTGAACAGAAAACCCACTAAACAGTCAAAAAGGCAAGTACATAAAGCAAAATTCTGAATTATAAGCCACATGTCCTGTATGAGAAAGCTTAAGAGGCTGTTTCAGCATGTGTAAGACATTGCCGAGCTTCTGGAGAGGTGACCATCATTCTACTGTACTGTACTGTACTGTTCCATCCCTCATCTCTCTCTGCCTTTAACCACTGCTGCAACAAAAGACCACTTTTTATTCATGAGATTGTTTACGCCAGCTACCACTGCCAGCTGCAATCTCCCCAGGGCAATTGTGATTCCTCCTTGATGTCACCTGTAACAGTAGGGCATACAGGTGTAATTCAGTAGAGGACTCTCAGACACCAATGCAGCCAGGCATCCAATATTGAAGTGAACTTTTGACTTCAATCAGGAAAGTTAAGCAAGTACTGTCTTTCAGTGAGTGAAAATTCCTTCACTAGTTTTTATCAAAAACACACTAGCCTCAGCATATCAAAAATGGAAACGTTTCTCCCATATCATTTGTGACAACATTTCAAACCGTCTGTACAGAAAACTGCCATAAAAACAACAGGAAATGAGAACCCACTGCCTACCTTTCACTAAATTCTTAAGACTCAAAAATATCTGCTCTGAAGCAAATTGGTCATGCAGTCCTCTTTGCCAGACACCCTAAACACAAAGCATTTTCAAGTACACACACAGTTTAGTTTATCAGCACAAGAACTGTAAGATAATCTAATGTGGGACTTAAACTGCCAGCAAGTAAGAAACAAATGGTAGGAAAGTGTGATTCAAAACACCATGAATCTAGCCCAGATTGTAATTGAAACAGCAGCTTTGGTAGTTTTCAGTAAAGCTGTGCAGAGTGTGTATTCCTCTTTTAGTTGTCCTGTAATGCCACAGCATTGCACCTTTGGTTTTCCTTCTTCTGTTGTTAGCAGTGCTCTTGCACAATAGGTGGCCAGGTTGTGATCCACCAGCCTTGGAGGCGGCCAGTAAATCCACTCAATCCAATATCTCTTAAATTAGCTATTTAATGAACAAACCCAGATGAGAAATGGCTTAGAAACCTGAAACAATTGTAGAAAAGATACCACAGTTGCACTTTTTTTCTGTCTTTCTTTTCTCTTGCTTGGGCAAAGGCCAATGTGTGTGCCAAAGGCCCCTTTCTGTGCAGAAGCCCCCAAGATAATCTGGCTGTAAGTTTACAAGCTGAATGCAAGGGAAAGTTTTAGATTCCCTTTTTGACTAAATGGAAAGGTTGCACACATTTTCCACCATGGTTTGTTTATGATGTAAACGATGGCTTAAACATTGTTCTTCATTGAAAATAGTCCAGCTGCCCATAATCTGGCATTCATTTTCAGTGCATATTTTGCAGCTTTAAAATGCATTCTTGGCAGGAAAGTTAGAAATTGTAGCCTATGATATTAAAATCTGTAATTGGACTTGAGTGTGGAAACATTTTTCCAGGTCTTCAGTCTGCTCCATTTTAGGAAGCACCATTTTGGTCCTGGATCCATGAGAGTGTTGCACTTGAGCTTTCACCAGCAGTAAAATGCAACATGGATCCAGCAGCATTATTCTTCTGAAGCCACCTCTGAACGCCAAGAAAGCCTGTGACTTGCTCTGTCAGTGTGCATCTTTACAATTGCTCTCCCAGTTTATAAATAAATTATCTTCTAGTTGGACTTCTGTATTATTTCCTGTTAACCATTCTAAATATTTGTAATTCTTAAAATATCTAACCTCCAATTTTATGATTAAGTGCAATCTTTGCATACTTATGCCTAACCAATAAAATAAAAAGGAAAAAGCAAAAAGAAAGTTACTTCTCTGGTGTTAATGATGGCTAAAGTTGCTAATATTCTGAATGCTAGTGCACAATTTAGAATCTTCTGAAATACAATCATTAATATTTTAAGTGGCAGATTTATCTTCTTACCGATGTTGAAATTAGCATGAATTTCAGATATTCAGTGTAAATTATGGTTTAATTAAACAGTATCTTTCATTTATAGATGTGAACAATAAAGTTCCAGGCACACACACACCACTACACCTAAGTACACTGCTCTGAGGAGAATGTATCTGGAAATCATTGTGCTATAATACTAGCCCATTTCCCTCCCTCATGACACTTTCAATGCCAGGCCAAATTCTAGTAGAAAGAATTTGTTTACACAAAGTTTGGACATAATATAGTTCAAAGATCCAGCAACAGAATCCCGAAAAATCTCAGAGAAGATATTGTATTTCTGGTTTGAACACAATGCTGGTATGAAGTGTCAGTCTTCTCATAAAAAAATCTATTTGTGTATATCTTATTGAAAAACCACTACACAGCCATACCAAAAAAAAAGCTATTAAAACTGGAGCCTTTGTGAGTGTTGCATGGCAGTTATGATGGAAATAAACATTAAATTCTGGCCCAATATTTGCAATATTATTACTCTTTTTAAGAAGGAAATAAAGTATCTGCTGAAGGCAGCCTGCCCTGACAGAAGTGAAAGAAGAAAAGGCAAGGTTTACCCATTAGTACACCATTATTTTGGATTTTTCTTGAGTCTCTAAATGAACATTTGGGTACTTTTCTGATCCAGAGGTGATTAATGTTTACTAAGAGATTTCTGTTGACTTCATTAAGCTCTATATTTAGTCCTGAAGACAGAGTAAGTTTTGCCAGAAGTTAGAACCTTGTTGGGTTTTATTTTTTTCCTGTCTCTTTCTCTCTTCCAAGGTTCAGCTCTGCAGCAGCTGACTAAAATAGACTGAAAGCCTGAGTTTAATATCCAGTTAATGCAATTTTTGATTTGGGTGGATTTCCAGCAGTAGATAACTTTGCCCCACTATCCCTTCCAACAATATCTTTGACGAAGTGTTGTCTCCTTTGATTTCACAAAGTGCAAATGACTTCATTCAACAGACGTACATTAACAGGGTGGAGATCAAATTTTGATACCTAATGGTGTCAAACCAGAGCAGGGCTCAGACTCCAGTTCTCATCACTACGTGCATGTTGATTCATCCACTGCCCTGGACCTGGAGTGGGACAGCTGGCTTATGAGGCAAAGAGCACAAACATGGGAAGACTCCCATGTTCCCACTCCACTCCTGCTCTCACAGACACTATGAGGGGGCCTGTGCAGCCTGGTCCAGGGTGCTTGCCCCTACACTTGGGTGCTCTTGTGAAAAACAGTGTCTTACCAGGCAAAGGACTGAAATTTGTCCTGGGCGTGTGATTCCAATAATGCAGGGGTCTCCACCACAGACTAATGTCAAGAAATAACCTCACCCTTAATCAGAGATGACCTCAAAAGATTGTAGCTTGATTTTACTCCAATCATGACTGGACATTTAGCTTATGAAATGTTCAAGATGTAGAATGACGTTTCGGCCTGGTTTAGCCACATAATGGGAAAACAAGGATAATTTAGCATTTACAAAATAACTTGTCAAGTTTTGTTTCCTTCTACCAACATTAGCCAGGGAGGTTTGCATTTTGCTTGCACGCAGAGTCTGGAGAGCAAGAAGGATGGAAAGGTTCCACATTTGACCTCTCTTTCTCACCATGCAGAAAATCAGTAATGGATCATCCAATTTCCTTCTCTTTGAATCCATTGTACTCTGCCAGGAAGATGTACTATACTAGTGTAAACACCAAGCAATAAGACAAGAAATCTGTTTGATACTATATATTCCATGACCTTTATGGAACTCTTTCCCATAAATACCAGATAGACAATTGACTTCTAAGCTGATTTTGTGTATTGCTTTTAACTTACTCCCGCCTACTTCACTCCATTCATCTCCTGCTCCTGTTGCTCTTTAAAGTCTGTTTGACAACTTCTGTTCTATATCTGTTTTGATTCTCTACACTTTTTGTGCATAACTGGATCGCTACTTTTTCAAGCATTTGAGTATTTTTGCTGTTCTCTTTTTTCATCCCATTATAATTCCCTAGATTTGGTTTCATTCTCATAGTTTGGGCAGCATTTGATTTCCTAGTAGGCATTTTTTCTTGCGTCTCTCTTTTTCTTCTCTTCCTCCCTCTTATTCATCACTGCACACTCCTCCAAAGGCTAATTCCTCATTCTGAGCTTTATTCCAGTATCTTTTCTCCTATATCCCACTGTTTATGATTCTCAGAAGTTTTAAAGAGGTACCTTTCCTTCAATATTACATTGCATCTGTATTGAAACTTCCAGAGTGTCACCTCTTCTAATAACAAAGGGAAAAAAAGGATAAAAGTTTATTTTGAGTGGAAGCTATACTATTTTAACTGCACCAGATTCCTTGGAAAGTACAACCAGCTAATATTTGTGAAATGCTTCCAGCATTAAGAAAGCATGCCAAAACTGAAAAGCACGGGTTGAACATGAACATATTTGGAGATGCCCTGTAATAATTACAAATGCTGAGTGCTGACCTGTTTATTGGAACGGTTACTGCACAGATAGATTGGTGTTGTTTATTAGTTGGAAAAAACAGCTAGGACAGAAGAAAGTAGAATAGATAAGTCTATTTTCTCTGGAAAAGGGGAGATAATAGGACTTGAGGAGCCTAGGTAGCAAGGAAGAGTAGCGGTTTTAACAGCAGCATGTTCTCAAGTAAGGGAATTCCTCTGGGAACTAGATTGAGACAAAAACACCCTTTTGTTGTCTGACGAAATTGACCCTGGATCACTAGCCTGGATATGGTCAGGACCTCACTGTGGTTACAAAGAGCTAAAACTTTAATCAAGCAAGTAGCCCATCAAGTAAAAGCTAAGAACATGTGTCTTTTCAGGACCAGAGGGGTTATTTTGCAGTGACTTGTAGTTTACATCTGAGCTGGTACCAAAGGAAAATCTCATAACTTCAGTTGACTTATGCCTCTGAGTATTTAAAATATTTTGAAGTTACCTAAAGTAGTTTTAACATTGGTTTTAAGCTTTCTTATTAGTGAAGAGTGGCCAGTGCTTTTCCTGCATGAAATTTCCCTTAATCTCAGGCAAAGAATTTCTTTGTTCATGCCAATATTACCTCTCCATGGACAGAGCATGAAGACAAAACCAAAGAAATGAGCCTTTGGAAAGGAAAACCTCTTGAAAAATTATTGTTAAAGAATAGTTAACAGAGCACAGAAAAACCATGTGAGCATATTCCAGCCAGAGTAATGCATATTTTTCAGATTTATAATGCCTTCTCTGATGAACCTTAAAAATCTTGGTTCTCCATTAGTATCCAGCCTTTGAGTCAGCAACCAAGAGGGAATAATTCAGAACTGACATCACAGGCAACTTCACAGTTTAATGTCAACGGATGACAGGGAAAGGAGAGACTTGCATCAGGTTTTCATCAAACTGTATTTAGAACTTATCATGGGTTTCTAAACATAGGTCTGACCAGTCTCACATTTGGCACCAAGCGCAACCTTTCACAGTCTGCTCTGGAAGGGATTTTTGTGACTTGATTTCTTCCTTGTGAGATGCTGTAACCCTTTTTAGGTCACAAATGAATATTTTCATCTGACCTTCCAATGTCCAAGAGCGTTACATGCCAAAGAATAATAAAATAGGGGAGAGCATGTTGCAAAATAGATTATTTCACTGAAAATCAGAATCCTTAGCCAAATTTCACTGTATTAAATGTTCTGCAATATGCCAAAAAGATCAGACAGACAGGTATCCGTATGATTAATTTCACCATTATTTCCTCTTCTCCCTCAAACTGACCATTGAGGCCACTAAACTGGTGTGCATAAGCACAGACTCTGCATGTATTAACTGAAGTGTTTGTCAACAAATCACATTCCTTTTTCCATTAGCTGGTATTCAGTCAGCCATCTTGAGCTATTATACAAGAATTATCATCAGACTGGTTTGCTTTTGTACCTTCATCCATGCCAGATTGAAATGGGTAAAGAAGATTCCCAACAGAAAAGTAGTTTTGTTTACAAGATCTAGTGCACAGTTTGTTAGATCAAAACTCCCTTGATTCTATCTTGGATCCAGAACCATTTAGAATACTTCTAGGTTTTGGATCTATTCTCATCTAGGATCTTACTTTTAGATTATGACTAATTGGTAGAGTTCATATCCAATACCTGCCCACTGGTATACAGTTATGAATGTCACTGATACCAGCTAAAGTTTCCTCTACATTTCAGAGAATTAGGTATAGGCTCAGTCCATTGAAATCTCATGAAAATTTTAAGTAACAGTATTAAACTAGTAAACAGCTCAGGTCCAGAATAAAGGTTTGAAGCTTGTATGGAACTGCTTTTTATTCCACAGTACAAAGAACATTTTTTTTTTCCACAGCAGTAAGTATAATCTTATCTTCTGTATAAAGCATGCAGTTTACTATCCCACTTTTTCACTTAGATTTTTCTATAAGGTCTCTTAATCCATTTCACTGAAAAGGGGATTTAGCAAGTGTAGCACATATCAGATTTCCTGATAGGCAAATGGATTTTCTGTGTTGTTTTTTTTCTGTCATTAGTAAATGCAAAACTATTTCTTTTTGAAACCTTTCATAAGTGGGGGCTGAATGAAAAGATTTTCTTTTATTTTTTTGACTACCGTGTAAGAACCCTGTGTCTACAAGTGTGTTGGAGAAAGATCAGAGAAATATTCATGTAGTGTCATGCATATGTACAAAATTTCTAATTGATTAATCATACATTATACAAACCTGTCAAACATCATGTTAAAATGTATCCCAGAGTTTAAATAATGATGAATTATTATTAATTCTTCCAAGGTTCCCAAAACAGGTAAAAGATGACTGAATTAATCTTCATGATGGTTATATAAAACAGGCAGTATTTCACTTTGAAAGACAAGAATCATTATTTTCTTCAAGGACTTCTGAGTTTGAACCTTCAGTAATAAACTTCCTGATATGGATTTTTAAGAGGTATCAAAAAGCTAGAGACTGCAGTATGTCAGATAGACTTGTACATGTTGTCCCCTGGCAAAGAAAGAAACAGCCTTTGTGACTACATAAACAGGCATCCAAAAACCTGACAGAATTAAAGTTCTGTATTAACTTCAGTGGGAGGACCCTGACACATCCCAGCTGAGAGGTCTAGCCACACAACTCCACAACTTCACTGTGAAAACATAATTTAGACTATCCTACACTATGTTCTAGGGCTCAGAAACTTCCATATTTGTCACATCTTCTTTTTAATAGCTCCTCCAAACATTACATAGTGGTTTTTTGCAAACTATTACTGTTTACTATGTACCTACATTTTCTCTCTTCTTTACACATGGTCTTCTTCCTTCTCACAACAGTTGTACTGCAAATTCACTGCCTGGTGGCTCTCGGAAAACTACACCAAGAAACACGATTGAACACCGCTTGTCTTTGGCCTCAAGGTGCTGCCTCTGCACATGTGGAAGTAAGAAATGGATATACCAGTCTACAAAGGAGTCTTGAAAATCTGATTCTGCCTCCTATGACAGTTTCAGCTGTCAGGTTACCAGGGTAAGGGGAAGAGGAAGGAAAGTGGAAGAATTCATTTCAACTCTCCTTGAAAATTTCCTGTTACTCAGAGAAGCTGTTTCAGCTACAAATCTAGACTTCATAAATCCTCAGCCTCACTTTCTGGTGACTTCTGTAATTTTGAACACTTTTGAACTCAGAATCATCACCAAACAGCAGCACATCTGACAGTGTTCATAGGAGAAACACGCAGAACTACAGCAAATCTTCTCCCACTCGGCCACAATTGGAAAGCGTCTGTATATAGAGCTCTCTGACACCAGGATGGTTGGCTGTCGCAGGGCTGCAGTTCCTACCAAAAATATTCACAAGGTTGGAAGGCTGTAAGCCCCTGGAGGCATTCTGGATATCTTAAAAGCTCAAAACAGGGGAACTGTGGGGGAAATTAATTGGCAAGAAGTGAGAGTGGTTCTCCAGGTGTCCTCTGCAGCTCACTGAGCAAGCATCTGTGTCCCAGCACAGTTTTCAAACTGTGTTTCAGATGTCTTTTAGGCTTCCTTCCTCTCCCAGATCTTCTTCCATAAGGCACTCCCATGAGGAAACGCTCACGAACAGATCAAACGCAACACAGATTTCAAGAGCTATAATTTATCTATATCTGCTCTTGTAGGCAGTGCACGAAATGATACAAATGAAACAACTGAATGCAAATAACGAAGACGGGAGGTGTCACATCCAGTCCCCCCGATGACCCAAGCAGTGGGAGTCTCCACAACAGCTCAAGTTTTGCAACCTCTTGTAATAGAAGGGCTGCTCCACCTCATGTGGTGGGCACCTCCTCTGCGCGGTACTCACCAGAGACAGTATTTCCACCTTCAGCTCTAGTCAGCATGGCAGCTGAGCTGGAAGAGAGCCATGCACCTGCAGATGTGCAGGAAAAAAATAAAAAAAATCAAAAGAAAGGCCAAAAGCAACTTATATTTACTGATAATATTGTGGTTGTGGAGTACCTGATTACCAAACTTAGAAGATTCATAACAGACATAGATCAGGACAAGCTTAATTTAAATGTAGTTCACGGTTCAATATAATTAGTAGAAAATAATGAAAAGACTCCTGGTCTGAAATTCAGGGACTTGGACTGGATTTGCATCACTTCACTGAATCACCCATTTATAATTTGAAGTCTAACAACCTGCTGACATTTTGATGTCTCTGTAGTTACTTGGGGACTTTTTATAGCTTTTAGGAATTCCGCCTAACCTTTTTCTCTATCTTTCCTCTAGCTCTGCTAGCTTTCTTTAGCAGGAAGATATTCTGCTACAGTATATTCTTGAGCCTCTTCTTCAGCAAAGGCTTTAACACTTGCTTTGAAATAAGCCAATACTGAAAGGCTTTGTCTCCCAACTTGCACATTATCTTGTAGTTGAGCATCAAAACTAGTTTTCAGGTGACTTTTCAGATTACTTCAGACAATACACACTTCCCAGTGTTGGTTTATGCTTAAAATCTCTAAGCATTTTTATCTGGAAGGAATTTTCTACTTGAGAAGAAGAGTTTGGGTTTGTTGTGCCTATTCATTCTTTATTTGGTTTTATTTCTTAATTTTTAACTCTTTCATGACATGGAAAACTGATAACTGGAAATTTTTCCATAGCTTTTGGGGAAAGAAATAGGAAGAAACCCACACTGAACTGCAGCATATACGAACCAGTTTAAAGTTTTAGCATGCAGCATATGCAAATTGCAAAACCCTACAAAGCATAATTTGAGAGTGCCATGGCAGACTAGCATTTAACAGAATGGGGACAAAGTGAATGGCTACAAAAAATCCACTGAACTAAAGCTGTACAGGAAACTGGGCTGCACAAAGACTGCTTACACAGTTTCTTTGTTCTAATTCTAGGGTTACTAACTTAGATTTGGCTTCCAAATATTTAAAACTTATTGTAATTATCTTCATTAACTATATCCTCTAATTCAAAAAATGTCCATCTTCAAAGATGATGATATAATGAGGGTAGAGTGTGATAGGTACTACTTTGCTTCCAGGTACCCTGGAGGAATTACTATGTGTTTATACTCACTTTTGCTCTGTTTGGGTCTTATTCCACTTCCTCTGTGGTTGACTTGCTCTGTGCCTGTGACGACAATCAATGATAAAGACAGGCTACATGCAATTCAGCTGCAGACTTAGAGAGCAAATTATAGAGAGTAGGAATGCACACCATAAAAACAGTTTCTATGAAGAGTGTTCATGTAATCCCATCCCTGTCTTTTTCTCCTCTCCTCATTTCCCCAGGGAACAATTATGTTTAAGAATAATCCCCTGTCTTTGCATATTTGCTCAAGGAAAATTAAATTAGCTGCTTCCCTGGCTACAGTTCCTAACATTATTGTGAAATTCTTAATGAGGGCTCCTCAAAACGCCTTCCCCCATCTTGTTAACTCAAAGTCCATGGTTTATAACTACAAACCACAATAGCCAAGAAATGCCAATTAGCAAAAACGCCTTATTCTGAGGACATGCACAGCTGAAATATTGGACATAGGTAATTACTACAGTGGCTTATATTAAGATGGAGTCTTCCCATATTACAGACATACAAAATAAGTAATATTGCTTCTCAAGGCTTTTCGCCTTGACATAACTCTACTTTATGAGGGGATGGAATGGGTGGACAGAGGCTTACAAAAGTCCCAAGCAATTGAGCTTTCCGAGAATCCTGACCCTTACTATGCAAAAAGAGACCTCAGGCAAGAATTTTTTTTCCCATAACATTTTAATAAAATGTAGTTTGTGCAAATTTTAACACTAGAACAGCAAGACTATTGAAGAACATACATAGAAATCCTGAATGCTAGAAAAAAAACTTGAAGGGACTTTGGCACTGCTAGGCTGTATGCCAGCATTAAGTCAAACCATGTCCCAAGTAGAAAAAGAAATTAGGGACAGACCCAAAGCCCACTGAAGCCACAGTCAAATATTCTGCTGATTTCAAGATAATGGGCTAAAGTAAAAGTGCCTTTCTTAATCAAATTTTAGTTTCGTTAATACACTAACCTTTTACCACAGATTTATCCAACTATAATTACTTTTCATATGTAATTAAATATAAATATACTGTCATTTAATGCTTGTTGAGAAATTATATATATATATACACAAATATAAAATACAAATACTTCAGTCTATTTGGTATGAGGGAATCATAGCATGTCTAAGAAGTGTGGCTTGTGGGGGTTTTTTCACCAAAATAGTGGAAATATGCTACTCATAGCAACAATTTCAATAGCTGTACAGGACTTGAAAACCAGGACCTATAACTTAATATTACCCACCTGAAGGTGAAGCAAAGTAACCTGGATCCTAGGGCACTGAGTCACCTAAAGTAGTGCCTGTGGTCTGATATTGGAGCAGTTTAGGAGTGCTCAAGGATTTCTGCATGCCATAGATGTGGGATGTTATTGAAGGGGCTTAAATATCACCTTTGTGTTTTAGTATTCAAAACAAATAGGAAAAAAAAGCATAGTCAAGGATTTTATATTATTCTAATTGTTTAAGTGTGCATGCTGATCTCACTTGATTCACCAATAATTAGATATGAGAAATGTCAAGATAAACTAAACAAAGGTAAAACACTATCTGTACCATTCTTCTTCAATTTGCAATCTATATTCACAGAGAAAGTTGAAAATCACCTAAATAAACACATCTGTTAAGCTTACATTTTCCAGCAGTTTTTATGTCATGAAATATGTTTGATGTGTTCATGTTACAAAGACCAGTTTCCAAAACGTTGCTTTCCAATTTTTTTTAAAGTGTAAACTGACTTTTTCCTGTTGGCTCTGTGCTGGTCAAGATATATTTCACTTACTACTGGATAAAGCTAAAGATAAAATGGTAAAATACTCTAGCAGTTTTATGTGTACATTGGGAAGAAAATATGGTGAGGGTTGTGTGGAGAACAGGACCAAAAAAGTTTAGCCCTGTTAAACATCTTGTCTAGCAGTCATATATGTTGTTATAGATCACTTTGGTCAATAGTTAGGTAGGAAAGACCCATTTTAAGACAAATATGGGTTGCTTTTTAATGCTCCAATAGAAGGCTATCAATTATACGAGGTCATAATACAGGCTCAGGGCCAGAGCCAGCATTTGCACATAATGCAAATCTATCTGAAGCACATCTGTAAGCCTTTGTGCCTATGTCTATGTAGAGAAATCAAAATATCCAAGCATATTACCTTTGAAATTGATGCAAGAAAATCTTATTTACCTTCAAAGTGCAGCATCAGGTTCCTGCGATGATAACAGAAACATGACTGGTAGGGTGATAAGTGCTGTTTGGCTGGAAAAGGGGTGACTACAGAAGGTACTTGAACTTAAAAACCCTCTCTTGCAGTGACTTTTCCTGTTGTTTTTCTGGGTGTTCCCACTGATACCACCCAGCCACAAACAGCCCATCATCTGCACCTGTTTATCCTTCACTCCTAGATTTAGTGCGCAGTGCTGTGATCAACCTCAGAAAAAGAGCTGAGAGGGCAGACACAGACTTTTATACTTCTCCTAGTCACAGAAAGGCTGGCCTGGCAAATGTCAAACATCCCTTCACAGGTGAATAGGGGAAGAAATAGTCTTTCATTTTTATTTTTCTTGAGAATACACCAAATTTCTTACTTATGTGAATTAATAGACTTAAATTATCAGAAATCCTATGTCCAATCATCTTTCTAATCAGAAACTAGATCAAATGTGCAACTGGCCTCTTTGCTAAAGAATCAGAAATTGCATTTTAAATGCCATTTGTTTACCGTCATGACAGTTTATTTTTCCCCTTAGCCTCTCAAGATTTGACAAGGTTGAAAAGCTTATACTTGCCAGGTTGCCATAAAACATCAATATTTAATTAAGTCAAAAAGAGGGCACATGATTAGTAATGTGCTGTCATTAAGTACCTAGAATGATCTCATAAACTCGCCAGTCCAACCATATTAAGATCAGTAATAAAATACACTCATTAGATCACAAAGGATAGACAATAGCCTTAGATTAAAGTGCTTTAATCCTCTTGCAGTACAGCAACAGCAGCACTTAAGTTTAAGGTCATCTGCTCTTATGAGGCTTGATATAATATTTGTATAAGTAAATACTCCAGAGAGTACTGTTAATACTGATTATAGAGGGCATTCGGTGGGATTTTTCATGGCAAATGATGAAATGAAGATATATTCACTTATTATTGGAACACATAGGACACATGGACTTGTCCAAAATTCATCAGAATTCAGCAGAAAAATCACAGAAGTGATACTGGAGTCATGCGATACAGTGATGCCAAGAACTTAGGGGTTAAACTCTAGCAAGTTGAATCAAGATGTCAGATCAGTACAAACTTTAATGGACAGCTGTTCTTCATCTCTCTCCCAGACTTCCCACGAATAACGCCCTGACAAATATTGGAGACACAGCTCAGTTCTCACACTGGCAGCACTAACACTGATGTGTAATTTCTCTTAACAAAGCCCAAAAATCAGGATGCAGGATTGATCCCACGGGGCAAGTGTCACCCTGTTTCAATTGCCTTCCAGGTCCCCCAGCTGAAATAATGAGGACTGGAGCAACAGAAATGCTGTGGAGGAAGGGCACAAGAAAAGCAGGAAAACTTAGAGCTGCAAGTCTTCATCAGAGGGCAAGTGGGAATGATGATTTTAGGCCAAAGACAGCTAAAATGACAAATGTGCAAGGGCTGAAACCAAAACAAGAACACAGGAAACAGTAAAGGCAGCAAATATATCAGATGAGGCAAATGCTGGCCACAGAAAAAGGAACAGGGTGTGAGTCACAAACTGGTTCTCTAAGACAAAAAAATAGATAGGAGGAAAGAGATAGACACCCAAATGGTGAGAAAACAATTCCAAAAACAAAGGAAGAAAGGAGGTACATTTTAGATCAGTAATTTGGAACACATTCAGTTTCTTAAGGAAACAGTTAATTGACAGTTACGAGGCAAATTTCTTTGTTGCAAACATCACAATCAGAGATGCTTTGTGGAAGTGGAAGAAAGCTTTGTGGTTGTGCCAGGTGGATAAATTATGTGGCTTGCACATGGTAGAGGTGAGGGAAATAGTCAACAAATTTTTCCCAAAAGTCAAAATATTTCATTTCAACGCTTTTGTGAGATAAATACTTCTTTTAATGTTCAAAATATCTTTTTAAAATGTCCCTCAGTTGTGCTCAATTGACCAGGAGCTATTTTTAGCCTAGTTCCCTTGAGAAAATTGAGGACTACTATTTTGGATAACCCTTCACAGGACAGATTTTACCAACTGTAAAAATAGTTCACAATTTCTCCTGCCCATGGAGCCAGACAGTGGCAGAAACCTGCATGAAACTACTTTTCTTTTTTCTTTTAACTGTCAGTGAACCAGAGTAAAAAATTAATCATTCATTCAGTTCTAATTCAGAAAATTCACAACTGATGCTTTCTCACAAATCCTTTTGGGTTCCTGGTAATGTTCTGATTGCATTTGCTCAGCTCTGGAGAAGACCCACAGATTATAAACTCTTTCTGACAAGGGTTCTCATTTATTTTCTGCTGCCTGGAGTTGCCTTAGGGCTGTATCATGTGGTATGGGAGGCCTGAAAGATTGCTAAAGCTCCCTTTCCCAGAATTGTCTGTGTTTTGTTACATAATTTAACATAAACATAGATTTCATCACATCTGAATGTTTGGGAGAATATTTTGCTTTGCGCAGAGTACTGAAAAGCCCTATTTTATTGAGTTCTTGGAAATATTTCAGCAATATAAATTCAAATATTATGAATGTTCCACTTCAAAATTCATCTTTATGATGCTTTTTACTAACGATTAAAATAATTAGCAACTACTTCATACTGTTGATGGCTGCTTCCAGCTTCATGCTCCAGGAATATAACCATGCTCTACTGAACTGGGAGCCTCAGGTTGAAAGCCAGAAGCAAGAACTGTAGGAACTGCTTTAACAGCTCACCTCAAATTACATTAGAGTAGTAGAAGCTTTATCAAGACTGGCTTATTACATTTGGCTTGAGTGACTTGACAGACTGCAGTCTTGAATTATATTAAAATTAAAACAATAACTTACTAAAAAAGAGAGTGAAACATTACCCCATTTATTGGGGTATATCCTATTTGGATTGAGCCATTTTTCTTAGGGACCTATGAACTCTGCTCTAAAGCATAACATTGATAAAATATCTCTGGTTAGTGGCAAGTAGCAGTTACCTATGCAAAAAGAAAAGCATAAAACAGAGACTTTAGCATTATACTTTTAAAAATTAAAACTTGGCCATCACTTACTTAATGTGAGGTGATTCCATTATTATTAATACATGTATATAGTTTATTCCCAGAGATTAGGACTTCATTTACAAGAGAAGAGGCTTGGTTTTGTGACCATCTTCTCTGTGAACTATTTCTCTTCCAAAAATGCTGAAGTTGAAAATGACCACACTGAGAAGCATTTGTTGAAAATAGGTTCTATGTTTAGAAGAAAAATAGGAGTGTTTATGCCAATATAATAGGCCGTTATTTAGTGTTCATAAATTAGTGAATACCTTTCTTGGAAAGCTGTTGCTGCTGAAAGACATGATAGCAACGTAGAATGTCTTCTAACTTTATTAGTTGTTATCAACAACTAATTAGTTGTTATCAACAACAATTAGTTGTTATCAAAGAAAGTACTGTGAAGCAAAAGATGCTAAAAAGTAGACAAAAATATTAATTGAAATGAAGTTTTATGGGTAATAGCTCACAGACAGTGTAACTCATAATGTATTAAAAAGTGTCATGTCTCAGGAAAACTCAGAAAGAAAACAGATACTCAACACCAGATAGTGCAGATGATTTTCAGATTAGTCAGACTTCCAAATATATGTATATATATGTATATCAACTATATATAATTTCATAAGAAGGAAATCCTGCAATATTGTCCATTGAATGTTTTTTGTCATAATTAGCAATCTGTATCCATGATTGCACACAGTAATTCTGACTCAGATCTTGGAGCGACAAAGCCTTGTTCCCACTGACGATATATCACTGTGTTTAATTTTCTGTTCCCTGTTCAGAGCAATGAAATTCTATCCGTGGATCACAGTTTTACTTTTATTTGATTCCTGTACCCAGGAATATGCCTAGTATACTGTTCTCAGTATCTTTCCAAAACTTTATTTCGCTTTTGTCTCTAAGCTTTTCTCATATCACGTTTTCTTTTAGATAGTCTGTCTATCTTTTCCCCCGAAAGACTAGACTCCATTCAATTCCTCCTTAACACAGATGTTTCCTGGGAAGGTCAACACTAATCTATTGAAGACAGAGATCATTTAATATAATAAATCTGCGTAACCTGAGGGATTAGACCCCCATCTGATCATTCCCGACATTTTATTTAGGTGCCTGACTAGTCCCGCTTATCTCACAGAAAATGTGTAATCACAGTCAGTACAAATGCTCTATGAAATACAGTTATGGTCTATATTTTAAAAAACAGTTTGTGATTTTGTGAGTCCAAGTGGATGACAGTTTTGAGAACAGGTGGTCCAGCCGATCCACATCATCACGGATGCTTGAAATGAGGTAATAAAAAGTTGTTAGGCACAGAAATTTAGGTCAGTATAATCATAGGAACTGCATTTCAGCACATTAGAAAGAAAAAAGGAAAAAAAAAAACCCTCTCTTGACAAATAAGAATAATTTCTCCGTGGTGTACTGGAAGGCCCATTTTAGCTGTAATTGTTGAACAGTAAAAACATCAAATAGGAGGAAAATTACTAAAAAGAAAGAATAACATCTCATGGAATGTGTAACTCCTGCATTTTGATATATCTTATACCTGGATTCAAATATTCAAATGAAAACTTTTTTTTTTTTGCTAATATTTTGAGTCCTAGATTTAACTCTGAATTTTATGCCAGGGAATCACTGGGTGTTAAATTAAAGAGGGAAAAGAAAAGTTTGCTATTTTATATGCCTGCATGTTTGGGATATGCACATAGGAACAATTTGTTTGCTGCAACAGGCTCACTAGAAACTAACATTTTTTTGCTTCACTACTTTCCAAAAAAGTTATCTCTAGTTTATGGACAGCTAATCTTGACCTGCCCATATAAGAAGTTTCATTAGATAATTCAAGTGAACTCATTTCCTCAAATAATTCTTTTTCAGCATAGCAATACTTTTCCTGTTAAAATCATAGCTCAGACATATGAAGACATTGGGAAATGCTATCAAGTATAGCTACTTCAAAAATAAATAAAGACCAGTACCCTGGGAGCAAATGCTAATAAAAATTAACCCCAGAGACATTTTCCCTGCAGCCACTGGATCAGATCAAAGCTGCAAAGTCAGTGGAAATTTGGTATTTGACTCAATAAATGCAGGCCAGTGCAAGGGCTGTGCAACTCAGTCTCCAGTGCCTACCACTGCTAATGCTGCTGGTACTGTTGTGCCCCACATCCGTTCTCTGCCCGTGGAGAAAGCTCATCCAGCAGACTTGGATGATTTACATGCTCAGACACGGCAGTCCAAAATAATAAGCTATGAAAGTAATTCATTTAGCAATGTGACAGAGCTGCCTGTGAAATTACAAATAATATATTAATAATGAAGGTGGTTATTTATAGATAACCTCTAATCCAGGGAACATCAGGGCATGCACCACATTTTACAAACTGATTTATAAACTGCCTATCAGAGGGATAATATCACTTAGCAATGAAAACTCTGGAACAGCATGTCGTAGAAGAGAAGTGCAGAACAGAGTAAGAGGAAGAAATAATACGCCCATTTAACAGCAGTGTTGGTGTGTGCTGTGCCAACTGGCGTTTGCCCAGAAGTCCAGAGCTAACCCCTCTAACCCTGTGAAAGTACCAGGGTATCAAATCTTCTGATGTTTCACCCAAAACACGATAAAAAAGACTAAAAGTGCAGATTATTGATCACCACAGAAGACATTCTAAAACGTTTTCTTTCTTACCCAGCCAAGTGCCCACTAAAAGCATTTGCAACAGTTGCTTGCAAAAATTGCTTTCTGCTGCTAGAAAGTACATTGCAGTGGGTTACTCAAAGCCATGACACCACAGAACATTTGCTTTCTCACTGTTTACACACTCCCAGACATTGCACACCCCAGCTCTACCTCAAGATGGAAGCAGATTTGTTTACCAAACTGCAGTGGGACTCAGAAAGTGTCCTGTATACTTTCTTGAGTAATTCAGCAAGTACTAATAGCTCTTGCACAGGATTTTATTATCAGTAAAATAAATAACATCATGTCTCTTGACTTCTGAATCAATAAAATTATTTAAATAAAAATAATATTTCGCATCTGAGACATGCAAAAAAATGACTTATTGACTTGAGAATAGAATATGTAATAACTATTAGTTTAATTCATTAAGCTGTACAACCACGAAAAATATTTGCTGTCTTTCTTGGTTATAAAAATATTCTTCTATATTTTAATTTTTAAAATCTAGAATACAAAATGCCATATTTCATGGAAAATGACTACACAGCTAGATTCTGGCTCTCTGTATTACACCTTTTTATGTAAGAAATTCATCACCCAAAGAAAGCTGTAAGGTGCTCAAACCTGAGAATAAACACTTTCTAACAGTCAAATGTTTTATTCCTCCCATAGCATTAAAGGGAGTACAGGAACTAAGCTGAAAACATCTGTGTTGCTCCTTGTATATGGAAAGTATAACAGTCTATGTATGGTGCCAATATCAATATACTGCTTCTTATTTGCCAAGCAGTGCTGGCTGTCATCAAAAGCACACCTTTAATGGAGTAGCTGAAAAGCACACTTACACAACTGTATTTAAGTAAGAATGGGATAAGGAGGTGATTGTGTCTAAATCTGTTCCTCATCATTTTACATCCCAGATGAGGTGAAAGACAGAAACACTGTACCTCATTCCCAGCTCTCTTTAACTGGTGACATGTACTGGTTTACCTCTAACTCCAGCTCCAGATCTGTCAAAGTCAGTGCTAATGAAATGTGATCTCTCTCCTTCTTCTTGACTACACAGCTGCTTGATTAGCAGACTTAGCAGTTGGACTCGATGGTCCCTGTGGGTCCCTTCCAACTTGGCATATTCTGCAATTCTGTGAAATACACCGTAAATACCAAGTGTGCTCATCTCTATATGGGTGCCATTAACAATATGCTTCAAGACAGGCTTCAGGGACTTCTTATTGGTGGCAAAGATGCCTATATAAAGTAGATAAACCAAAGAAGCTCTTTTTCATTTTACCACTATCTGGTACCAACAGCATAAACAAAAAATCAGCAACTCAAGTTCTCCACTGGCGCAGCTCTTTTCACAGTGATCACCAAAAGTGTTCATTCATCCAGCATCCAGATGCTGTATACTTTAAATTGCCTTTAAATTCTCTTCAGAAGGAATAAAATGCTAGTTAACTCCATGAGTTTCAGAGCTCATCCTTCATTTAAGGCCAGGAAGGATGTAACACTGCAGAGCTGGGACCAGCCTGACTTTCCTCAAAGCCAGATCCCTAGCAAAGGCATGCAGCTGTGGTTTTTCCACCTCACAAGGCCAACACTATCCTGCTGGGGTCTGTATCTACAACACCTACAACTATACATTAAAAAATGGCATGATGTGCAGTGGCAGAAAATATCTGGTGAGGATGCAGAACAGGAAGCAATCTTTTGTGCTATTAGTAGCAACACTGACTGCACACGGGCATCGTTTAGCACTCCCTACTCATGCTGGTCAATTCTACATTTATGACCGAACACTGAACCTTTCACATGCCCTTTTTTTTTTTTTTCTTTCCAGACTTGATCTTCCCAAAAGTTATCAAGGTATTTTCACAGAATCACAGAATACTGAGTTGAACAGGTCCCAAGAGGAGAATCGGATCCAACGTTTAAGTGAATGGCCCATACAGGGATCAAACCCATGACCTTGGCATTATTACCACCGTGTTCTAACCAACTGATCTGTCTCTTTTATCTTGCCCTTCATTATCCTTCCTTTTGCTCTTTTACCTAGGCCAAGATTTCCTTTCCTCTTTTCCTTCTGTCTTGCCTTAGCATTGGCTTCTCACTGTATTCCCTCCTAATAATGAGTTGCAACATCTTCTTAGTGTTGAGTATCATATTTTGCCTTATCTTACATAAATTTCTTATATAATGAAGGCAGTAATACCTGCAATATTTGCAGGTGGGCAATAATTTTTTTGCCAGTTTTGCTACACAGTATGTTTGGGACATTATGAAATTTTACCCCTGTTAGGATGAAAGCAATTTGTGTTAGCAGCTCTCCTGCTAAAAATCTAAAGATCCTCAGAGAGAGCATGTGTATCTGTTGCTCATTAGCACTTGAATGTAAACATCTTTTTGTATGGTTAACAGAAATGGTAGCAGCAATATGCCTCATAGCTATCAGCATAGTGATGGAGTGCAAGATAAAATTCACAGTTGAATCAGTTTCCACACTTATCACATTAGCATGACTAGCAGTTTTTCCAGATATTCATATTTTATGAAGACTATAGATATTCATCTAAAGCTATTTGAGTGACAGATACTGTTTTTCAGAAACAAGCAATGATTTGAGTTCACAGTTTGGTAAATCCTGTCATTGAGCTGAATTTCCAAAACTTTTAACCATAAGATACACTGGCTAGGATTGGATATTTTCACAAGCCCTGTGCAGGAATAGGCACCCAAACAATAGCTCTTCATCTGTAACTTCTCTGTTTTCATCTCCTTGGTCTGCAAAATGGTGTTGGATATTTTGCAACTGTTGTCTTTCAAATTGAATTTCTGGTACTTCCTTTTTTTTTTTTTTTGTATTAAGTTGGGAAAAAAGGTTCAGAGTAACACTTACCACAGCCCAGCAGTATTTTACTTCTCATTCTATTAACATCAGAAAGTACGTAACAGCAGACAAGGGTATCTAGTAAATGACAGCATAGGTAAGGAATGGAAGAGTTTAATCAAATTTTCATTAGCTTCAGAGAAGTTCAGATTTTATACAGAGGTCTTAAAATCACTATTGAAACTAATTTTTTCCCCCTTAAATCTTCTTAAAATATTTGTGTCCAATGCCATTTTTGCGTAAGCTGTGTGACCGTCTGCTACTATGATAGGATGCTTTTTACAAGCAATCAGCACTTGAAAGCAGCACTCAGAGTTAGAGGCTGGACAGCAAGAAAAGGAGCCAAAACCAAGAACAAATCTGAGGTGCAACAGCTTAACCATGGCAGTAGGATTCAGAGAGAAATAGCTTAAACCCCTTGGAGCAGCTTCCAATTGAGCCAGTTCTCTGTCACACAGGAACACATGTGCCCCCTCATTTTTTCCTCCATGAACTGTGGGAGATCTTTTTCCTCCTCTCTCCCAAGAGAAAATATCACAGGCAAAATAAAGTTTATCAGCTGTATCTTCACTAGACAGTGTAATGTGGGCTCTGTGCTCTGTGGTCTGAAGTGAATCGGCGTGCCTCACCTATAAGCACCACCTAATGAAATATTGATGGAAAGAAGGTAGAGGAAATTCAGGCAACACATCAAAGAGTGCTAACCATTTAGCCCACACATAGTAAGTGTTATTTCCACTACTTTTGGACTTCTCTGTAAATCTTACCTCCTCCTTTAGTGATTACACTGGAAAACGACAAACAAACCCAGACCTAAATGACATGCAATTAAAAGGACCTTCTGCCTGTCTGTTTCAGCAAATGTTTTGGATCCATAAAGCCAATTAGACAAAACTAGAAGAAAATGTATGTTTAGAAAAGGTGACCCAGGGGTTTCTATGGATGTGTAATTGGGAAGTTTGTGTCTTAACAAGGAAAGCAGACATCACAAAATTGCTGTTTTGTTTATTTAGAGCTAAATGGAAAGAACACATTAAAATGAAGGTGAACAGCATCCAGTGGTGACAGAAAGAATTTGCCAAGTGTGATAAATATGCCAATGTTACTAGACATAATGGCAGCATTCTGCAAAGTCTGATGCCAAACAGCTTCTTCTTCTGCGCTGGTGCAGCATTTAAGGTTCCCAGACTGACAGGAAAATGGGGGAAAGGAAATGAAAAGAACTTTCACATTGTGTTTCACTTAATTAGAAGCAGAAATTTGGGAAAGGAAGCAGTCTTACCTTTTGAAATCTCACTTGCTCCTCTTTAGATTATATTATGCCCAAAGGCTGAATAAATATTCTTTTGGTGTTTGGAGCCAAATGATGACTCTGCTCCACAAATATTCTCAGATCTGTTATATGTGACATACAAAAACTCGAATATATGTGTTTGGGTTTTTTTCTCCAGCATCAACAATGAAAGTAAAACAAGAACATTAAGCATTTGTGATCAATTCATTCTGGAGAGAAAAAAAAAAAAAAAGAAAAAAAGGAAAAGGCAGATCAGAGGAAATCACATTTCTATTCTGCAATTGTAAGAAATGAGATGACTGCAAAAAAAAAGGAAGTTAAAAATCTGGCAATTTATAAGAAGTATAAAAATATATATCCCTTTTAGAGACTGTCATCATATTCTGATTTACTGAGAGTACACCAGACTAGAAATAAGCCCTCTACAGTAGTTCCTCTCTTTCTTAGAATCACCAATAACAAGTAGAGATTTTCAGTACCCATTCTAGTAGCTATTCACACCTCAGGATTTGCAAATGCCTGATAAACCAGACATTCCAGGAATTGTCTCAGAATCCATTTGCATTCCCTTTTGCATCTTACACCCTTATTTCCCCAATTCACCTTCTTAAAAACAACACTGTGCACAGTCCAACAACTTGGTTCTTTCATACGAATGCAAATAAAGACTTTATTAGAATAATAGATTCTCTATAGCAATTGCTGATTACTGACTTTTAGGGAATAGTTTGCCTGAAGTGTTAAGATCTTGCCTGTAAAACCTTGGAAGGCCTGATCTAGGAAAACATTCCTGCATTGAAACAATTCCCATCAATTTGACGTGTTTTAGTTGAGCATTTGCTGTTGGGTTTTGGGTTTTTTGCCTAAAAGGTTTGCTGATGATCATATTCCAAAGCATCTTGGTTTTAAGAGAACTGGTCACTTGACTCTGCCCTTACACCCAGCCCCAGCATCCAAATGTTCCTTTGAGCACACAAACAGCTGTGGAAAGGGATCATCCTGGGTTTAGCAAATGTACTACCCATGGAGCTGATGGAGGTCCTCAAAAAATTCCAGAAAAGCCATCACTTCCTTATAAACACTTCTAGCTATAGAAGGACTGCTGTGACTTTCTCCCTTTAGTGTAAAGCCCAGTTTCAGCAGTGCGGACAGAGAGTATCATTCCCCTAAATTAAGGTTGTAATCCACTTTCTGGGATGTATAGTATGTGCAGGTTAAAATTCCTAAACTACAAAAACTGCTGAAACCCAGGATTCCCAGATTTTGCTAGGCACCCTAACCAGCCCAGAGTGAGGGGGAGGCAGGCGAGAAGAAAGAGCTCACAGCTCATTCTTGTCCTCATGGTTTCTCTCGTTGGCCTCTGTGCACCATGCTCATGGATTCTCCTGGGCACAGCACTGGCTGAGCAGGTCTTGTTAATCACCATGCTAATGAGGGAACATTCCTGCTCTCCACTCAGGGAACACTGACACCCACTGCCTCTCATCTCACGTGGGGACAAAGATGGCTCTTGGTATTATTTTTTTGTCAGGTAATTCTCTTCAGCTTACAAACTCTCTCTCTTGGCAGAGTGACTGCCACAGCCTGGCTCTGTTCCTGGTCACCCTCAATAACTTCCGTAACAAGCATGATTTTTTTTTTTTTAAATGATATGAAAGGAAATGCAAAGTCATTAAAAGGTATAGCTTCCTGGCACAAATTTAATTATTAATTCCATCATCTCCTGTGACTCCAGTGCCACAACAAAAATGCTTCTGAACTAAGATCTGAGGTCATGCAGAATTTGAAGGTCCTTGTCTCACTTTTTACTTGCTCTAGTTTTGTAAAATTCAGACCATCCAATTACTGCCTCAAATGGTTTGTTTTGATATAACCTTTTTCTGTTATAACCTCTTGTTCATGTGCTATCTATCTTGTTCTTATAGCATACATCTTTTCTGACATTTGGGTGTTTCATTGTTCTTTCTGAATTAGTTCCACACAGTCTTGCTTGATTTTCAAATTAAAGTTGAACTAGCAGCCCTGGAAATGATTAAACTTGATTTTAAAATGTGTATCTTTAGTTACAGTGATTATCTATATAAAAGGTTTTACATTCATGTTTTTTTAAAAAACTTGCAAACAAAAGTATGTTCTTTAAACAGTTGTTCAAGCTGAGTGTTTTCTAACTTTGTCCTTGCATTATTTTAGTGGAAGAACAGATACTAATTCTCAGCCCAGTGATACATCATCTCTCGAGGCCAGAAAAAGTAGGAGATGCAGACTTACATATATACCTTTCATATTCCCATTCCAGAACACTTACATATGACCTTTAATCAAAATATTTTACCACTGTGAACACGTGACAGCAACACAATGAACACATTATGTAGTGAGTGAAACACTGACACCAGAAACATAGGGATCTGCCTCAGAATATAGACAGGGAAGGAGATTAAAAATTATTATTGGTGGATGTTTCATTGTAGTGAATTCAAGTTTTAAAGAATTAAAATCTGCTACCCATACTCAACCTGAGTAATTCCTGTGGGGTCAGTTTCGCTCTTGGAAAAGTGGAAAGACCCAAGTAACTTCCTTCCTCACGCTGGACTTAAATTCATTAAGCTCAGGTGTTCTTCCACAGAGATGAGCATGAAGCACTGCTGAGATGACACAAATTACAGAGAGAGGTCTGCTCCTTCTCCCTTGCTGGGATCAACAGTGTGAGCCCAGGGATGGGATGGGATCTCAGTAGCATTTAGAGCTGCTATCCATCCACAGGATGGAGGTTGGAGAAAGTGGACCTTGCTGACATCCTTGGAAGTCAGAGTGTGTTGTGTAAGCAGACACCTCATCTGTGAGAAAGGCAAATTGGAAAAAAACAGGGAGAACTGTACATGTGAGCTATATGGAACAGTGATTGGAAATACACAGCTCAACTTTGAAGTCAGAGGTTTCTTGGTAAGAGGGAACTCACATTTCAAGCACATCTAAGCACCCCTGTCTCAGCTTCCTATTAAGGACAAGAACACCTGCATCCAACAATTGCCTTTTCTCAAGTTCTTATTTGTCATTAAAGGGGCCTCATGACACACTTGTAGCCCTTTTCATCTCTTCCTGTGCGTGTACTCAGAAAGAACGGTTTGAAGTCTGGCACAACCTGGGGAGAGCTGATCTATTGTCATTCATGTTAGAGATTAAGTACGTGCTACATTGGCAGTATTTCTGCTTTGTCTAGATATAAATCTGGCCTTGGAAAAGACTAAAGAGCTTCAAAAATATTTTAGATCTCTGTGGGGACCAAACAAAAAAAGGATAAGTGATTTATATCTGGTTAATTTGTAAAGCACCTTTCACATTTGGCTGAATTTTCACAGCACATGCTTGTGGTTTTTGCTTGAGGAGTCTAGTGAGCCTGGTGTTTCATCTGCTAACACAAAACAATAGTGAAGATACATGAGATTACAGGACAGGTTTCATGCCCTTACAGTTTTCAACAACTCTTTCCTGACCTCTGTGTCCTGAAACTGCCTCACTTAGAGGTGCTGCAGAGAGTAAGGATGGGCAGAAGGGATGAGGTTCACCTGAAGTCGACTTGTCTTTCTGAAGGACAGGCTTTGAGCCAAAGTTCCTCTATAGCCACAGGAGAGACTAAGGCACCTTGTACCTAATCCTTACCATAGGCTGCACTCTTTTCCTTTCAAGTGCCTCTTTCTATCCTGCTCTCTCCAGCTCTAGCAGAGCCCTTCTCTTACTAACTTTTCCTTTGCTCACTTCCCTGTACTCTTGCATTCCAAGCGAGATTGAAAGAGGAAGTGCTGAAACAGCAGCATGCTTTTCTCACAGTATTTCTGGATGAAATGGAAGGACCAAGCTCTGGAAATCTTCTGTCTAGTTTTGCACTCTGTAAACAGCTTCTATAGCAACATAGCTGGGAGTAGGCAAGGTATGAATATGAGCATAGACTTGAATTTCATGATTTATAAACACTGTATTATATTTTACATCTACCCCACAATTTTATGAACCATTTGTCTTCTGAATGAAAGGGAATAAATCACAACCTACAATCACTTATTTCTTTTTTTTTTTTTTTTTAAAGGGGAAAAAGACTTGTCAGTTTTTCCCTCTGAAAGCCTACTTTGACATCTGTGAACTCAGATCTAAAAATTTTGCACTTTGTTTTTGGAACTTATCTTACTTATGTTTATTTCCAGAAATGCCATATTACTGATCATAGAATCATGCAATTGTAGAATTTACAGAGTTAGAAGGGCCTGATGAGGATCATTGAAGTCCAACTCCTGGACATGTAGGAAAGCTCCAAGAATCACAGCATATTCCTGAGAGCATTGTCCAAACACTTCTTGAACTCTGTCAGGCTTGGTGCTGTGACCACTTCTCTGGGGAACCTATTCCAGTGCCCAGCCACCCTCTGGGTGAGGAACTCTTTCCTAATATCCAACCTAAAGCTCCCCTGACGCAGTTTCATGCTATTTTCTCAGGTTCTATCTCTGGTCACCAGAGAAAAGTTATGCCTGCCCTTCTGCTTCCCTTTGTGAGGAAGTTGTAGACAACCATGAGGTCTCCCCTCAGCCTCCTCTAGACTGAAAAGCCAAGTGGCCTCTGCTGCTCCTCATGCGGCTTCCCCTATAGGCTCTTCATCATCTTCATGGCTCTCCTCTCTAATAATTTTTATCTTTCTTATACTGAGGAGCCCAAAACTGCACACAGGACTCAAGGTGAGGCCACACCAGAGCAGAGCAGAGCAGGACAATCCTCTCCCTCGACTGGTTGGTGATACTTTCCCTGAGGCCCCCCAGGACACGGTTGGACCTCCTGGCTGCCAGGGCACTGCTGACTCATATTCAACTTGTCATCAAGAGGACCCCCAGGTCCCTTTCTGTGGGGCTGCTTTTCAGCCTCTCATTGCCCAGTCTGTACGAACATCCAGGGTTGTCCCATCCCAGGTGCAGAATCCGGCACTTTTCCTTGTTGAACTTCATATGGTTGGTGATTGTCCAGTCCCCTGATTTGTCAAGGGCTCTCTGTGGGGCCTCTCTGCCTTTGCAGGAGTCAACAGCTCCTCCCAGTTTTGTATCGTCTGCAAACTTACTTACCTTTTGTCCTCTGTGAAGATGTAGAGGACCACTGGCCCTAAAAAGAAGCACAGTAGAACCCCACTAGTGACAGGTCACCAGCCTGATGTAACCACATTTGCTACAACTCTGCGTGCCTGACTCATGAACCAGTCGCTCACCCATTGCATGATGTATTTATCTAGCTGCGTGCTGGACATCTTGTCCATGTTTTTTTCATCTGCAATCTCAGATCTCCAATACTCCCGGCTTAACTCCCATTTTCTGAAAAAATATTCAGATCAGCCCACACTTTCTTTGACTCTGTATTACATTTACCTTGCAGTAAATATATTTTTATGACTGATATTAATACCCATATTTTCTTTACTCAGTTAGGAAGTTAGTTCCCAGCCTTATCAGTTCCTTAGAGTCGTGCCACGCTTTCTTCACAAGCCGTGGCAGTTTTAGTTCTGCAGTTCAGTATTTACAACATAAACCTAATTGTCTTTATTAGCCATTATATTTTTCTTCACAAATTAACATTTGAAAGGCTTGGTAATTCTATTTACAGGGACTGTTGTGGGAAAAACAACCCCCAACAAATAACTGAATTCCTCAAGCTCAGTGCAATCATAATTGCTTGATACAAGGTACAGATTGCCTTTGTGTTTTCCTAAATGGGATTAATGCTTGGAGGATTCAGTAACTCCTCATTAACAGGCAAAATGATTGAATGCAACTGACTTCCAAATAATGGCTTTGGTCAGATTATGAGTGTGCCAGAGAAACATACACCCTAAACAATTCAAATAGTCCTTTCAGATTTCCCTTCTGTTCAGACCATGGATTTGAAGGAATAATAGACTCTCAGCTAGCATAATTGTAGGGTATTTTCTTACTATCTGTGGCTAAATATCTACATGGGCTAAGCAGAAAGGCAAAATTTGAATTTCATTTCCTGCCACTGCAGAAGCAAACTGTAATATTGTGGCAATTATCACAAAAGAGAGATCCTAGATGCATACATGCTTTGGTGAACAGGCCCGAGCAGACCTGTTCACCATGCGACAGCAATGACCTGTAATGTAATTTAGAATTTTTATGGAAAGGGAAGGAAACAAAAAAAGAAGCATCATTTGGCAGTGAAGAGGACTCATGCTGTTACTTATTTCATAGTGCTTGAAGCATTGTATGTCTACACGCTGAAGGAAAGGCAAGTTCTATGCTTTGATAAGGTATTATGCACACCCATTACATAAACATCTGATAGACGCAAACAAGGGTTTGGCACTTGATGGAGGCAAATAAGGGTTTGGCGCTGTGTCCCTGATCCCTTTTTTTTTTTCTTTTTCGCACCAGTGATTAATGATGCTACCAGGTCCCTGATGCCAGGATTTTGTTCAGTTTCAAACCCCTGGCACACTCTTGGTCTCAACAGTTTGAAAGCTTCCAGAACAGTAACTGAAGAGCTCTGAAGTGAGCCTCTCAGGGCAAATGACCATGGCATTAATGGTATGATCCAGCTCCCACTGATGGCAATGAAAGTCCTATCATGGACCACAACCAAGGCCATATCAGGGTACTGTAATAGGTTTACTTCCACTTCTTAACCTGCAACAAACATGCAGAGTCTTCTAAAACAATTATCTTAACAGCATTGCCAGTTGGAACTTATAACTAGAACATACACATAAAACATACTTCCTGGATTAATAGTTGTGTTATTATTAAATTAAAGGCCTTTATTTACCTCAGAAATGTTCTGCTGAATTTTGCTTTCTTTGCTCAAGATGCCATTATTCTAAACAATAAAGGAAACGGCGGGGGGAGAGTGCCTCTGTGGGTGGATGTTTTCTCTGCACATCACACCACTGCTAACACTCTGAAGGAGCCCCACAACCTCAACTTCACCAAGAACACACAGGAAACACAGTTCTTGCTCACACAAATTTATACTTTAAGTACTGCTACATTTTGAAGCAATTTGAAGTAATTGAAGTGCTTGATTTTTGTGCTCTGGTGATTTCCAACTGCAGAATGGAAATAAGTTGAGCGCTTCAAAGGGTTGAAATTATTTACTCAGCATCTTCTGACTTATTAATACAGATCAAAAGACAAGATAACTGAATGATAATATGCAAGGATATTGCATAAAGAGCTTTAAAGCATTTCTTATGAAAGCACTGTGTGGTCGGACTAGATAGTATATCTACTTTCAGCAGGCAATGTACTCCAGGAAATTTTAATGGGTCAAAAACTAAAGGGCACCAATAGAAAGCTACAAAATAAAGCCTAAGTAAGAACACTTCCTATTTTAATAGAGACCTCATCTGAAATATGTAAGATTCAGATCAGCTCAACAAGCAGAAAAGCAGCATGCTATGTCTGGAGAAAAGAGAAACTATCTTAGAAAAATCAGAAAAAAAAATCATCGCCTTGCTTCACCTCTAAAAAAGATCTCAAGCTAAGAATTAGGTTCCTTGTGTCTCACATGACTCAAAAATATTATCTTGATATCATCTATGGACACAAAAGATAGAGTATAAATCTGTTGCATGCAACTGGCTTGTCTCTCTCAGGAGAGGAAAAGGCCTAAAATCTGTGACCGTTGGGTGTTAAAGTCTTCCTAGTCAAATCTGACTTTCAGTTTTGGCTGGTTTCCTTTTTTATACACTACTGTGCAATACAGAGCAAACCGAGGAAGCAGGGAGTGCTGTCAAGCAGCATTGATATTACTGATCCAGGGAAATAGAAACTCAGCATGTGAAATTTCTATTTAATCTTCTCTTCTCTTGCTGGTAGGATGTAGGATTTGTAATTACCGCTCCCATCTGAAGGGTTAGCTTTTCTGCTTCCCTGCTGGGGGATAGAGGAAAGGGAGTTGTGACAGCGTACCCAGTATGTGGAATAGGGGTTTCCAAAGGGAGCTGTTCCTCAGAGTGGTGCAGCACATCCTTCCTTAGGGTTTATAAGGTTAGGCAAATGAGTTAAATACTTTGCCTCTGTTTTGAATGGATAGATATTTTCATTTGCATGGGAACTTCATAACTACCGGTGTATTTTCAAATCTGATTGACATAGTTTCTAATACTATTTAGACCTAAGTTGCTGGGGTTTTTTAGAGATTTAGAAACAGATGGAAATTTTCAATTGAATGGGTTGGGGTTTTTTTCTCCTTTGTAAATTTTCTACTTTTCTGGTTTCATTCCAAATGCCAGTTGAGCAGGGTAGTAGTCCTAATGGAAAGCAGAGAGTAGAAAAGAAGGAAAACGGCAAAGGATAACTTCAGTATCACAGAACATTTATCACTAAGTTGGCAACTTGGTGGGAATTTTGGTCAAAATAATCGAGAGTGTCACTACATTTTGCCCCACTTTTAATACATGCGAAGAATGTCCTTCAAGAGCACTTAATATGCTGTAATTCTCTCTTCTATGCTTAATAACATTCTGGAATAATAGGAGATTGCAGTTAAAGAAGAACCATTTTGTCGTGTTCTATGTCTCATCAATATTTAACAGTGATAGAATAGTTTATTAAATCATGACTGGCAGCATAATACTTTTGTACATACATTGTTCTTAATTTATACTCAAAAGCTAAGGAATTTGTATCTTAACCACGTATAGTGTTATCTAACGCAGAATTTTCTGGAATATTTTTAATAGTGTGGGTGGTAATGATGATTAATGCAAAAGACACAATCAACCTTCTCAAAGTTTTTCTTTCATAGATTTAATACTTCCATGTCCAAACATGTCCACTGACGGGAAAACAGCAATTTATGCTAGGCTATACTAGAACATAGCTACACAAATTCTGTAGACTTGGACTTGTTCCTCTAAGCCAGCAACCATTGCGGGAATTAGGGGGGATACCAGATGTGAAGAGTGGATATGATTTTCAGTGCCTGCTGCAGAAATCTTCATTAAGGTAGGTTAAACAGTGAAGTTACCTGTAGCTCCAAGACTCGGGAAGAGCATGTTGGTCACAGGTAGGGACAAAGGTGGGGCTGGAAAGTACAATTAATATGTCAGTCAGTTGTAAGCTGCCAGAATAGGACTGTAGGGAAGGCAGGCATGCACGTTCATGTCCTTTGCAGTCCCAATCCCTGTTGCCTCAGGCGTGATGCGTGGGACTGGCCACTGTATCTGGGCTCCTTCCTCAAGGAAACCAAGGTGCAGAGCAGGAAAGCTGGCGCACTCACCCACACCTGCAAGCTGTGGAGTATGCCCAGGCCTCAAAACCTAGACATAGCATAAGAAGTTACCATACTTTTGCAGAACAGAGAAAATTTATTTCCTGTTGTCTTGAGACTGGAGAAGTGAAAAGTGCACTAAAGGTTTACCCATACCTATGCAAAGCATGAGTTTAATGGGAGCTGAAAGCTTTCAACATCTTCCCAGAGGCAAGTATAAAACGCTAGTTTAGAATGCTTGGCAGAATTTGCCCAAATATAAATAAATGTGACAGTGGAGGTAACTCTCTTTACCAGTTAAGATAAGGTTGTGCCTAGGCTAGTTAGGCTGAGCCCTGACCTCTGGGCCATTCAGACCACTAACCTCCTGACCCACACTCTGACAGCTCCTGATCCCAGCTCTGTGCCTGCAAACTCCCGTGCAATGCAGATGTTGAGCTTCTGCCTCAGCAAGGCAGGTTTGGGCACCCCGCACGTCCAGCTGTTGCAGTCTGAAAAGGACCATAACAGTGAACGCCTCTCACTAAGAGTCAAAGCGTGTGATCACCCCAGGTCTGTTCCCAGAGGGAACAGACATGGCTTGGTCCCATAATGCAATAGAGGGAGAGTACTTATATGGCAGAAATGACTACCACTGATTTTAGCTAAGCCCACCAGTTCAGGCATCTGCCCAGCAATGAGCCCAGAGACTCATGAGGACTGCTGTCTGTATTCAGTATAAACTATATATGTGTTTAAATATATATGTACATATATATGTTTATGTGTATGTGTGTTTGTGTGTGTGTATGTATATGTATATGCAACATGAAAGGGAACTGGACTTTGCCAAGGATAAATGTCAGGGCCGTGCAGTGGTTATGCAATATATTTACATCCCCTCTTGGCTGGAACTGAAGTGTGCACTGAATTATACAGAAACAATTCTATTTCCCAGATCCTTTCTCATAGTTTTACCAGCAATATTACTCTTTATTATTAAGACAATTCACAGGATTGTGGGGATAATGCACTTACTCATCTAATCTGACATACTGTATAATAAGAAATGAATCAAATTTTACATAGTCATTAACCTGGGGTCACCGCCCATCCCAGCCTGAGTAAGGCAGTCCTGATTTTGGTGGGAAATATCTTCAGGGCAGAGACTGAGGAAACAGATATTTAAATACTGCAAACATGTAAAACACATAATATGAGCACCACATGTACCCTGGCTGGCTACTTAATGAGATACTACTTCAGAAGCAATAGACTGAACTTCATTCCAGGCCTGTGTGTTTAAAAAAGGCAAGTAAAACCAGACCTCAAGTCATAATTTTCAAACACAAGCCAGGCAGAAAGCCACACGAAATATTTTAACCAGTATCTGGGAGACACATCTCTCACAAGTGACTACAGAAGGATTTTAGGGAGATGAAAATAGTTTCAGTGCAGGTTCACCTGCAAGAATCACTGGCTCTATCCACACATTTGAAATCTGCAGCCACGAAGCTAATGTGGACATTACTCTCCAGACACAGTTCTAAATTCCTGCACTATCTTTGCTGGCATTCATACGAATTTTTTTCCAAAAGATATTATCTTTATTATATGAATCACAGACAACTCTTATGGTACATATTGGTTTCTGCTTCACCCAAAATCTCATTGTCCCTACACCTTATTATACACTGCCCAACTTTGACGGTGTGTGTGTCTGTTCTTAATATAGTTGTCCCTTTGCATATTTTTGGACTGCTTTCCCTCCTTGCTTACTAGACAACAAAAGAGCTGAGGTAGCAAGGACCAATCTAATAAAGCATTTTAACACTATCACAATAAAATATCTTAGTAATAAAGTATTTTTTATTTCTCTCAAATATTGGTGGTACAAAGATGATTAAAAATATATTCTGAAAATTATTTTATTACAGAAATACATTGCATATTGTTCAAGCTGTAGTACTGAGCAGACTAATCTAATTGTTCCTGCTCTGTCTGAGCTGTATAATACAGGAACTTGAAACACTCATAACCCTGTGGCAATATTTAGCACAACTTCAGATACCAAAAATATTTTGTAACTACCCGATTCATCTGTAATGATCAACAGTGTAAACTTATGATGTTTCAGTTTAAAGCTGTTAGCCTTTAAAACCCCCCAATTTTTCAAGCTGAATAAAGGTTGAGACCAGTCACTTGATATCTGATTGCTTTGCTATACCCTGGGCAGCAAACCAAATTTGTTTAAGACTAATTTTATTTCAGGCTGGAGAATCTTGGTCATCAAAGGTTGCCTCAATAATCATGTTAGCCTTACACAGGAACAGATGCTTCTAATTGTAGGAATGAAGTCCTCAGCTGAAGTCTTTACTCAGACAAAGTCTTTATTCAGAAAAAGTCAAATTTATTCCTTTAAACACAAGCCAGCATACTTTGTGAGAGCTCTGAAGGAGGACTAGAGACTGAGCTAGCATCCCACACTAGAGTTTGTCCTGCTTGTCTGTATATGACATCTGCTATAAAACCAGAACATTCAATAATGTTTCTAAGATATCTGAAAAAAAGGTGACAATTTGCAGGGATGGGATTTTTTACAATAAATTCTGAGAGTAACATGTCAGTATGTAAACTCTGGAGAGTAGTTTGAACCGCTTCTTTGATTTCCACTTTAGCTGCACAGCTCACAGTTGCAGAGAAAAAAAAGAGGTTTGGATGAGGATAATCTAATGGGAAATAATAAAAATGTCATTCTAGCACGGTAGGTTCTTGTTTGCAGAAGGTCAGAAGGAATACCATAAACAGTGCAATCCTCATTGGGTTCCCAACTTTTCTGTGAAAATGAATCACCAAGTAAACACTACAAAGTTTTTAACCACTTTTGACTCTTCTTGTTGTGGAAAGGGTTCACTGCTACGGTGTACATCTAATAAATTGCACAATAATTTGCTATTGCACCAAACTTGATAATGCTTTTCTCTCAATTGTAAGAATCAGTTCCTCAAGTTTATACTTTGATATTACAGATGAGTTATACACAGCTGTATATTCTATAGTAAAAGTTAATTTGGACATAGTTGGAGTTATCTTGGATGCAGCCTGAGAAAAGATATCTGCTGAAACACAGTGTTCCATGGCACTTTCACACAGGCATGATCACATCAAAATATTATAAATACAGCAAAGTCAACTGCTTGGAAATATGGAAAGAACACAGATAATCTTAGTCTGAATTCAGTCCTTCCTATGGAACCACTTAATAAACAATAACATAAATCTGGTGGCATAATAAGTAATTTACTCTTCTGTGGAAAGTTTGCATACTGTAGAGTGACAAAGGCAGCTTCATGTGCTGAACAGAAAATGAAATGCTCAGTGGTCTTCTAAGAGGGGTTTTGTGCATGCACAAAGTTGAGAACACACTCTGGTGAGGATGAACTCCTGTATGAATATCAATACATCAGCTAAATAGTTTAAAAAAAGCAAAACAATTTCCCTCCCTCAGTGCTCACTTATCATGAGTTTGATAGAATATGATATCTTCAGAAATCATGTTGGCCAGGATTATTTGCATAACCCTTGTGTGCCTTGAGATGAGCCAATTCTGTTGGATCAAGGTTATATTTGGGTTGGTTTTAACTCAGCAATGCTACAGTTCTGTTTTCAGGTCTGCCTGTATTTCAACTCCCACACCTGACTGGTTTTATGGTATCCACCTACCATGTACCTTTCTTAGATGAAAGATTCCTGCAGTTAAGGCTTTTTAGTTTTTCCATTCATGTATGACAGTTAAAACCCACATGATATTGCTTCAAAAATCACATTAAATGTGAAATAGTGTAAAAACAGTGTTCTGAGAGATCTTTGGGGAAAAAAAATATATATAGGCCTAAATAAACCCAGTCTTCAGACTCAGTTTTTGACTTCGAGTAAAAAAGAACTGATTGATTTCCCAAAATCTGCGATGTTCTGTTCCAGTCCTTATCTCACCATGCTTGTTCACTTCCAAGAACAGAAATTAGACATTGTTTGATGTGATAATGTGTTACTTTTATAAGTCTGATATGAATCATCTTCAAGAAAAGCTGTGGCACCAAACTGACTGCACCCTATACAGGATCTGGCATACAAATAAGTCTGCTGCCATAAATTTGAATTATGTTACAGGAAATACCAAATTTACCCACTTACCCACTAGTAAAACCAAAATACTTATCTCGATTATTTGCCCTCAAGTGATTTAGGCAGGACAAGTTTGAATTATGTATTTTATCCTGGACCTGCTCCACCAAGAAAAGCTAGCAGGCAAGAAAAGGCACTTTCTGAGGAGCTACATTCTTAAGAAGCTTTTGTGCAAGCCAGTTAGAAATTATTTTTGTCTCATGCAGAAGTTAAGAAATGCTTGTATGTGTGTGTGCATCAGCTCTCTCACTTAGGGTCTAACTGGCAGCTGGTCAACACCTAATGCTAGGACCTAACAAGTGGTGAAAATCCTGGGAAGCACAGTTGAAACCCTGAAACAGTGTAGACATCAGATTAAGTGTCAAAGAAAGGCTTCACATTTTACTTACTAGCAGCACATGCCTGCAAAACAGGGAAGAGTCAGAAAGAAGCTTTTTATTACTGTATGTCAAACCAAGTTTTTGACAGATTTCTGTTAACAAAAGAAGGTTAGTTATGAAATTATATTGCAACGAGTGCTGTACTTCATATGATAATGACTTTTAAAAAAAGGTGATTAAAAACGAGGCTGATAGAGAGCTGCTGAATCCAGCAGCCAAAGAAAGGCAAGGCTGTCCCTGGCACATCCCCAGGCCCAGCAAGAGAGGTGGGCACCCACCCAAACACTGCACTACATATATCCACAAAGCCATTCACAGAGATCAAAATGTGCAGACACCCTCAGCATGCACAGCAGCCCCATTCTGTTCAGCTCACCGGCCAGTCAGAATGAAGGTCTGTTAACAGGCATTGATATGTCCATAGGTACAAGGGAGATCCCTGCAGTAGCTGTCCAGCCCAACAGCTGTCCATGGATCCCAGTCTCCAGAGTTGTTGGCACCAAGGCATACCAGCCCGGTTTAGAGCCCACTTGCACACACCAACACACACCTCTCAGTCAGCCCCAGACACCGTTGTCTTCCCAGCAGTTGCTCTGGACCTCCTGGTCCCCATGTAGCCGACTCCTCTGTCAGTCTTGCACACAGTGACACACATATCCTATGGCTGCTTTGAAATCTCCCAAGACAGTTATTCTACTTGCTGGCTAGGCCAGTTTGATATCTGCTAGCATGTGTACTCTCACCCGGTGTGGCTGCTGCCACCACAGTCACTTGTGGCTCACTTGACCATGGCCCTGCTCCAGCTACTGTCATGTGGTCCTCCAAACACACATGCACACAGCAGGCGGTCCCCTCACACAGGAAAGTAGTTAGAAATTGAGTTAATAAGAGGGTGGGACAGAATGAGATGGTCAGGCACAGGAAATGGCTAGATAAGCCTACTGACCATCAGGCTGTTTAGTTACAACCAGCCTCGACTCTATTTTCCTGCATTTCTTCCTCCCCTAACTGCCTTGATCAGTCTCTTTTCCTCTCTTCAGTTTCTTTCCTAAACCTGCCATAATAAATCTTGTGTGATCCCCAAATATTCTTCCCCTGCATCCGGTAATGTGTCCCATATCCAAGGCAGTGCCCCCAAGGGGGGGTTGAGTGTCCAAAAGGTGCTCTGGAGAGCAGTTGTCATCAGTATTGGGTGTCATCCTCAGCAGATGGGGCTGAAGGCACTGCTGGGACAGCCCTAGGAGGGACCATGTCCCTTTTCATGACTGCCTGCCTTCATGTCCCTGACCTCTTTCATGCCTTCAGAGGTGAGCTTTTTATCAAATAACTCAGAAAAGTGTGTCTGTCAGACTTGGATCTGATCATGCAGTTTTGTAACTGAGACATGAAGGGACCCCATTAATCGTTCTTAGGTACTGAGGACGAGCACTCACCTTTTTAGACCATGGCAAGTCCCCAAAGTCAGTCTTCAGCAACTGAAATATTACAGGCAAAACATTCACCAGTTCAGAATGAATCTTGAAAGGGGCTCTGTCATTGTGAACACAATGAGGAATCAAAAATACCACAAGAGACCTGAGGCAAAAATCTCCAAAGCCATGTTCTCAGTACAAGGAGTTCCACAAATTAGAGCAAAAGCAGACAGCAAGATGACATGTGATGTTTGGAAAAAATACAAGACGGGCTGTTGTTTATATCTCTGTGCCTGAGTTTGCATTACCATTCAAGTGTGCAAAACTTGGGTAAATACAAAAGGCATCAGAGCTGCTAGGTCAGGGCAATTACTCCTTGCATAAAGAGCACCATTGCAGTAGGAGTTTATCAAACTACCCTTTTACATTGAAAGCAGAAGCAATAGCATTAGTTTTGATAGAAATCTGTAGCTCATTGTAGGAAAGACCTGCAAATCTGGATTTAAACCCTGGGCATCAAGGAAACATCACTTCTATAAAGTCTAAATAGCTCAACCACATTAGCCATTGCAGCTGGTTCCCAGAATATCCCTCTGCTGCCTTAGGCCACTGAGATGGTAATAACTCTTGGCTCCTCTGTGGCGAGCACCACATGCATCCGATATTACATGCCTCCCACTTCGTCCCCTTAATGTAGAGGCCAAAACAGCAAATGTTTTTGGCTGTTTTGTCTCAGGCTATTTGCAAATGCAGATGAAGGTACAGACTGTTGGTGTCCAATGGCACTTCCACATCTCCTTGCAGTGGCACCCATGGATGGGTGGTCCCAGCCAGCTCTTCTGGGTCACACTGGTCTGGGTTATACAGATCTCATCAGTGTTTGAAATTCCCTTGCCTGGCAATATCCAGTGTTAATTAATAATCCCTTTATATTTTTTGAGAAAAAAGTGGTGGGAGAAGTACCTTCAGGAGGTTCTGATACCAGTTGTATGGATCCACCTGTGTGATACACCTTAGCCTTTATTATATAGTAACACCTAGACTGTAGACAGTGTGAGGTTCCCTTTCCCACACTCTATCCTCCAACAGGCTCCTCAGTTGTCCAGTCAGCATGTGACATGCCTTGGCACCCCCACAGCCTCCATCCCCATGGTTGCACCCCATGGATAAGCAGGGACAGCTTGCTGGGGCTGGTGCATGCCCAGGTATTGTTGCAGAGTTGAAAGACAGCCAAGACACATACCTGTGATGAGCTGAGTCACAGACTGAGAGACTCCTTGGCTCCAAGGTGCTGCTGAACAACACATTAAATGTTGTGACCTTAACCACCTATCAAAATGATCCTCAGCCCTTTTACAGCACAAAGGTAACACACTTCTGTCGTTTTTGCCATGCGTCCAACCAGAAATCTGTCACAGTGAAAGCAATGGGGAAAAGCTCTCAGTTACTTTGGCCAGTGAGATGCATTAGAAGGAAAATTAATATTCCTTCTGTATCCTCTATTTATGAAGCAACTTTACCATTGGCATAGAGCACCTTAAAGAAGATGATATTCCTCTAAATGCCAATAAAAGGAAAACGATAGGATAAACTCAGATTTTTTTTTCTCCCCAAAACAAGTAGTTTCGAAAAAAATCTTAGTCAGAATATTTCATTACTATTAGTGCTAGGGAAAACACCAATCTCATCTGTTTTCAATGCAGCCTCCAGTTCTGTTATTCATGTTTTTTTTCATGTAAATTACTGTAAAATACTGCTGCTGTTGTGCATTCACCTTTCTGGCTGCTCTGGGAGACATCACCTTGAGGCCACCAGAGTAGCTGTTCTGTTTGGAGTGCATTACTCTCCATCTTGCAAAGGGATTTTCCATTATCGTAAGGTACATTTGTGTTATAGTTAAAGCATTTCTACCCTGAGGTAGTGTCAGACTGGCATCACCCAGAAATGCAGCCATGACACAGCGATGGTCTTCTTAAATGATAAATAAAAGATGTTAATATGCTAGACTGCTGCCCAGGGAAGGGGAAAGGGCTGCACCATCTTGTACCTACTGTACAGTGCTCTGTCAGCAAACCCTCTCCTTGCTGTACTGCCCAGCTCTGCCTTTGGTGGTGCCTTTGTGTGTGCCCTTAAATCTTCTAGCTTAAGGGTGTAAAAAGGCTGTGCTGATTTAGACTCAGTATAATTCTTTGTTTTCCATGGTCAAATGTTCCAGAAGCATTTTCTTAGAGTATCTAAAATTATTTTTAAAAGCCAACTCACAGACCATATTCTTTAGGTTCCCCTTTAGTTAGAATCCTAGAAAGTACATCCCAAATTACATCCACTCATGAAACACACATGAAAAAAACAAAATAATAACCCAAAAAACTGTGCAAGAAACTTTGTATGCCTGTATACCTTCTCTTTGAGTAGGGGAGCTGAAGTGATCACCAAGATAACAGTTTCGCAGCTCCCTCAGATCCGCAAGGAAGGGTACGGGAGGGTTTCCTTTCTCCAGATTGTTCCTTCTTTCTCAAAAATGTATGCCCAGCTTTATTAGTGATCAGTGATCATCTAAACCAGCGCAGAAGGCTCTGTCTGTCTCACCTCTCAACTTCACTCCTACAGTCCCAGTCCCATAGGCTTACATCAAAAACAAAAAACTCAGTCCCATGATCTAGAGAGGCATGGATACCGTGAAGCACTGACTAGAGGTAAGATCTCCTGGATCTGTGAAGTGGAAGAAACAGTGGTGAATGCAAGTGTGTGAAAGCCCCTGGAGAACTGGGACTCTGCTGCTGACACACAGAGAGATGCTGCACCTGCCTCGGGGAGCCTCTGGCCCCAGAGAGCAGTGATGCTAAACTTCAGCTTCCAGAAAGCAGAGAGGAAGTAAATGCAACGTTTGCCTTTTGCAAAACCATTGATAAATACTATGTTTCTGCATAAGAGTAGATCACAGGCAATTTAAATTCAGCACTGCAAGAGACAGTCTCGTTCAGCAACTCTCTTCCCTCTCTCCCAGCTTGTGAACTATATTACAGAAAAACAGTTTCTGTATTTACACTGTGGTTTATATTCTTGCTAAGTTTTCCACACTAGCCACCTATGCTGACAAACTACTGAATTAAATAGATCAGATGTTTGACTGTGGCTCCTCTTATGACGCCTTCTCATCCAATTCATATCACTTGCTCAAAAGACAAGGGTCACCTCCTCTTCGCTCTTGCACTTGGCACATTGTGTGCATCGTGCTAAGTATAAACTGACCTGTCGGTATAGGAGAACTTTACTCTTGCGTTTTCACAGAACAGGACACAAAAAATTAGAGCACAGCCTTGTGAAATCAAACTGACAGTTCCTATAAAATCCCAGACACCTCTCAGAAAGCACAGCAGTATCTCCGGATCCTTAGAAACTCACAACAATGATATTAAACTAAATATTTTAGTATTTCCTCTGTTCAATTTGTTTTGCACAGTTTTGTCATTACAGTACCCATTGTGATGCATCCATTTGGTGACGAATTCCCAGCACAAGTTTAGCATGTTTCCTGTAGTTTTAAGACTGGTCTGAGCTGGCAAAACACACAGCCAAAAGAACCTTTTGGGGACATGCACCGAAATGCAGAGACCCATTTCTTTGCATTCATTCATCTAGAATGACATCTCCCTGCAGATCATCACACTGACTGCAGTCTTACCTCACCTGAAGCCTTGGGGGAAAGATACACAAAACTCCCGCCGACATCCAGATGGTGCACTGAGAGGCTGGAGTGACGAGAAGCTCTGGAGTTCCCTGCCTGCGCGGAAGCAGACAGAGCCACTTCCAAAAGCTACACAAAAGAGCCTCTGTCTCTGCTGATGAGAGGTCCTTTTGAAGCTTAGGAGTCCTGACTGGCAGCATTTCATATCTGGCTATCTTTAGGTTTGGAGGAATGAAGAATGGGAAAGAAGAAAAAGATGGGAAAGGAGAGAGCAGGGAGGAAAAAAAGGTAGGATCAGCTCAGAACAGGTCTGGCTAAGAGCCTGTCACAGCAACATAACATTTTGGGTTATCTCTCCTTTGCTACTTTTTTGCTTTCAGGCTTTCTTATCAATATGGAAATTTCCAGTTTATTTTTGACCTTTTGACCAGAGAGTGGGCAATTGCTCTCAGATAAGAAGACTTGTTATAATTCACGATTAAGAAACACAAAACCCCCTCGATATAAAGGTACTTGGTCAAACATAATAAGCCTATACCAAGAGCATGCAGTTTCATTTTAAAGAATGCATGCACTGCTACTTTCTGTACGAGATTACGGAGAATTCTTTGCACAAATAAATATTCCAGTTACCTGCAAATAAACTAATTATGTTTGATTATCAATATTTCCAGGTTTAAAAAACTCTAATTTATTTCTTAGCTCCCTATTGTGTTATAGTTACAAAATATTTTACGCCTCTATATCTTGTTTTCTCCGTTTGTAAACTATAAATTTCTGTGTTGAAAATAGTAAAAACATTGTAGTTGATTCTTGAACAGAAACAACCTTCCAGAAGTAAAACTTTGAATGTTAACAAATCTGTTCCCTTAAGATGTTTTCTTTGTCACTGTCAACTTCATGTTTGTCTAATACAGAAAACAGAAAGACTTCATTCACCTCTCTGATCTTCTGAATAGTTCTTCTGGGGGGGGTTCTTATTCTACCTTATTCAATTAAATCCCATTTACTGTAGCTGCGGTGGCAGAAAATGGCTTACAAAATAAATTAAGCTTTCACTTTCAGGTCTTTAAATACAAAAATAATAAAAAATTATTTGTTGATATTCTATCATTATTTATTCTGCTATTTTCTCTTCCTCTCTTTAAAATGTATAACCTAGTTCTTTTGAGTGAAGAATCTTAATATTAGATATTCAGAGGGAGCGTAAGTGCTAAGGATAAGACTTTTTTGATTGAATGCAAAAGGGCTCAAGAAAATACTCTCTACATCTAAAAAAGGGATGGGCTGTGATTCACCAAAGGCCAAAGCAAGAATGGTAGAGTAGTAAACCTAAAGAATTTGTGATTCTGTCACAATTTTAAGACTTCTAATAATGATTTTTGGAAAGTGTTGAAACTTACTTTCTTCCAAGTACACTGCCCAATGCTTTCAACACCTGCACTTTTATCATAAACCCATAGGACTTCAAAATTTTCTTCATTACTTTATTATTACAGGCTCTCTTATTAAAAGTTTGGCACAGGGACTGCTTGGCCATGATTTCTGATCTGCATGCAGCTCAAAGGTGATGACCTATGACCAGCCACAAAACCCTGCTGAGGCGCTGCCATGCTTAAATACCCATGCAGGGTATTTAAGCCCATGAAGGGCTCAGCTGCCTTCCACCTCATCCATGTCCTGTAGAGTGACCCTAGGAGGCCACTGCCACATTCTCCTGGCTATGAACCACCTTTCTTGGAGCTGCCTGTCCACTCCATTCTCCAAACAGCTGATGCTGCTCTGGCTGTGAAAGAAATGGGTGTGAGGGCAGGAACAGTAAGGAGGGTTGGATATTCCTTGATTGGTGCTTTCATTTTACTCTAATATTGAACACCTCAAAAGAAAGGGGAAAAAAAAAAGAAGAACAGAAAAACATTTCAGCATTTTCCTCTTCCTCCTGCATTTCAACACAGGAAAATGAAATAAAACTCCCTAATGATTAATTTAATGGGTGAGGAGATAGTGATTTTCATTTTACACAATTAAATAGGCATCAACAAATGATGACATTTTTCTTTCAGGTCTAAAATCTGTCCTCAAATCATTAGGAGTAGCTGGGTGAAAGTATATGTTGTGGGAGAGAAATAGAAGACTGAATTACCACCCCTCTTAGCCTCAGGAAAAAAAAAAATAATAAAATATTTAAAGCCTATGAATATAATTTATTTGTAACTTGCCTACAACTATTGTGCTCACTGATTTCACTTAATCTGCGCTGGCAGAGTACGTCAGCCTGGCAGAAGTGCTGCTACGTTACAGTGAACTGACTCCATTAAAACACTGCACAGCAGAGCTTAACTGGGGCAACCCTGCACTTCTGAAATCCTCGGCTGGCCCCGCTGACCCAGGAGAGAAGTCAGTCCTAGCAGAGGGGAAGCGTAGGCAGGCTGCCCTCCACTGCACACCTGGAAGCCTGCATTTGCCGAAAAGAAGTCCCAGTTATTCCTCCTGTCGGGGGACTGACTCTTACCCTCGCGGGGATATTGTGCCCCTGGAAACAGCATCTCTTTGCTCATGAGGGAGCAGTTGCAGAGCCCCAAGCAGAGCCACTCCAATTGCACTTTGTGCTCATATGAACATAAGTTCTTAGTTGCATTGTAATGATCAGACAAGTGAAAAGGCAAAACACAGCAGCCATTAAAAGGAGACTCGTCAGGGTTCAAACATACCCGCTACCTCTGCCACAATTCACTTGATGGGGACAGAGTGCCATCACTGAAATTCAGCTCATCAGCACCAAGTCAAATATTTGTCATTTCTCCAGGTAGATCCCACCTGACATCCAATCTGGCGCTAGCCTGACTTCTGGATGTTAGCTGATGAGACTCCATAGAAACCCAGAAGCAGCAGTTACCTCATATGCAAACAGGTGGTTATTAACATCTCCTTATTGGGGCTGACACAGTATAGCATGCACTGTATTCTTTCTGAAATAAGTACACACAGGCACTGAGAGCTTTAGTTATAATTATTGTTACTGTTAATAGCCACGAACATTAGGACACTTACCACCAAGCAACTGCTCCCCACATGGGAATCTTGCTAGGAGCATAATGTGGGTGACTCACCACTCCTCTTCCTCTGGGACTTTGCTCTTCCTTCTCTTGAGTATTCGAAGTCCACATCATCATTATAAGGTTCTGTTTTGCATTTTTTTCCTTTTTAAAAGTATTCTTTTTCTTGCCTGGAGTCCTATGATACACTTGCCTGGCTCTGTTATTCTGAATGGTCAGACAGGATTTTCACAAGAACAGTTACAGCTCTCAGTCTCTCATGAAAGCTTGGGAGGCAAAGATAACTCATTTCACTCAAACAGTCCAGGAAACCTTCCTCTTGGACTTAACACATTCATAAAACAAGTATTGCTTTCTCTCTTCTATCCCATATCAAAATGCAACTTAGTTTTTATACAGTCATTTCAGTCACAGCAGTTTAAATTGGAGGAATTCCTAACGCTGTTTTGAGATGGGAAGGTCCATGCAGAAAAGCCAAGTGACATGCCCCAGATAGCTGAGCTGGTATGACACATACAGTAGTGAAACCCAGGTCTACAGCACACAGGAGCTTTCCTGTGCAGCACAGCAGAGCTGCAACAGGGTCCCACTCCTGAAGGGCTCCTTTAGAATCTCCCACAGAACAAATAAATACAATTCCCACTAACACTCCAGGCATTTCCTGCTATTAAGCTGTTCTTCAGTTAACACAGTAACGTCAAGAGATCAATTTTAAAATATTTGGCACCTAGATCCACAATTACACTCAAAAATATGTTGCCCAGACTGTCAGAGGCAAACAAAACTTACAGCCTGCTCTCTCTTGGCAGGAACTGCTTGCCCAAGTGCCTAGATAAAAGTTATATCCCTAGCAGATATCACCCAAGTCAAAAAAGTTTGTTCTTTCCCATAAATTCACAGTATTCCTAGTGTGTTGGATTAGCATCTGTGATAAAGAGCTTTGTGTCTGACTGAATGAAGAACCTTTTTTCCTCTGAACAGAACAACAGCTGACTTCTCTGGACTTCTCTCTTTTTCATCCAGGCACCTAATTGTCTTGGGAAAAATGACCTGTTTATCAACTTAAACAAAACAACTGCTCTCCAGAACAGACTAATAAAATAGAATTTATATGAGGAGCTGGGGGCTTATTGGTTATTGGTTTAAGCTGTTTGTCCTTTATTAGGAGAGTATAATTTTTATTACGTTTTTTTGCCCTGTAGAAAAGACTATTAACTACATTGTCTTAAATAAGGAACTGCATTGTTTAATGTGGCCATTAAAAAGGAGGTTTATAGATCACATGATCACAAGGGTTCACTTGGGTCTCATAGTAATTAACAGAAATGGATGCATAGCAGCAGTTCACAACATGCTCTTTTGACCTTTTCGCTCTACATTTTAGACCACTTTGAAATGGTTTTATGTAACCTCTCAAAAACTGACCTTCGTTGCCCTCTGCTGGCTACATTATTTTCTCAACTCAGTTCACTGTGTACAAGATGGGATGTGCTGTGGTTTAACCCCAGCCAGCAAGTGAGTTCCAGGCAGTCACTCACTCACCCTCTCCCACTCGGCATGGGCAGGAGAATCAGAAAAAAAGTAAAAACTCGTGGGTTTTAAAAAGAGCTTAATGATTGAAACAAAGATAATATAATAATAACAACATTAACAACAATAATAATGATATTTGTAATGAACGAGAGAGAGAGAAATAAAACTCAAGAAAAACAAGTGGTGCACAATACAATTGCTCTCCATCCGCTCATAATGGACAGCCTGTTCCTGAGCAGTGATCTGCCCCTCCCAGTCAGCTTCTCCCAGTTTATATACTGGAGCTGACATTCTATGACATGAATATCCCTTTGGTCAGTTCAGGCCAGCTGTCCTGGCTATGCTTCATCCCAGCTCTTTGTGCTGGCAGAGCATGGGAAACTTCAAAGTCCTTGACTGAGGGTAAGCACTAGTTAGCAACAACTGTAACATCAGTGTGTTATCAATGTTATTGTCATACTAAATCCAAAAAACACAGCACTGTACCATCTACTAAGAGGAAAATTGACTGTGTCCTAGCTGAAATGAGGACAGATGTAGATGGACAAGTTACAGGGCACTTGAAGAAGGCTACTAGAAGTAGGAGCTGCCTAGGGGACTGACAGTAGCAAAGCTGTGGTGTAACTTTGCTGTCTACTGCAACCATGTTTTTGTGCTTAATGCATAGTTACCTATAGGTATATTACAGCAAGCATACTATCACCTAGTCCACAGACATCATCTTAGGAAAAATCAGAATTAATATTTCTACCAAATAAAGGGTTTTTTTCAAAATAATATTGCTCCAAACCTGTACAATAGAGCCTGCTGTAATAATCCAGCACAAAGGCAGTCACTGTACTTTAACAATATATCTTGAAAACTTTTCTTAATTCCTGCATTTAAAATAATCTTATTTCAGACCAGCATAAAAATAGTAAATTTCTGCAATAACATGTCTACTAGTATTTCAAAGAAACTGAGCACACACAGCCCTAAGTTATTGATAGCATTTTGTTTCATGTCAACAGTGAATGGTATTTGCTGGTAATACGGTGGTATATGTGAAATGTGGCTGTGGGCACAATCCAGCCTCTCACAGATGCTTTTTAATGAAACCAGGGAATTTGATAGAAGGTTAGTTGGTTGACAGGGACAGCTGAGGGGCCAGAGCTGTAGCAAGTACTGAAGTAGCGTTTGTCTCTCCCTTAGCGGGAAACAGCATGCATCACATGTGAAATGCACTGGAGAAGTCGGGACCTTTATTTGCTTTGTGGTTGCCTTTAGTACACATATTTCTTGAGTAAGTACATTGTTGTTGTGCCTCCTTCCATGAACAGCTAATTCACTAAATAAACTCTCCCTTCATACAATCTCCATATGCTTGGCAGGTGGTGATTCCACATGTAGGAAGCTGGCTTTGAAAGAGTGCTGAAAATCCCCATTCTCACAGAGATAATGTAGCTCATGACTCTGTGGCTCTTCTATTTTTTTCAGTCAATCATTTTCCTTGAAAACAGTTCTAAGAAGATGTTTTTTACCAAATAAAAGACAACATATTTGTTAGAGCACCATGTAGGCAGTTTTTCACCAAGCTGAGGATTATATTAGAGAAGTTAAACTCTACAGGTACTTTATGTAGGAAAAAGATTTAAAATGAGGAGAACAAAACATTCTGAATTTTCAGCAGTTAGATTAAAAGAAAGTCACAGTGTGGTAGACATAGCACATTGTGGAGTGGAGTTGTATTTCATATATGAGGAAGAAAGGATTGCCTTAAATAATAACAATAATAAAGAAAGAGAGAGGAGACAGAAAAGAAAGTTATATGAGTCATGGTCTTAGAATGGAGAAGTGGGTATTTCTCTTCTTCTGCTTGAGTTCCCCTTCAAAATTAACAGTGATAATCTCCTGTGGTTTTCTTTGAAAGGGTTTTAAGACACAACGGACTGCACCCATTTTTCCATGATTCATCAGTGGACTTTACCAATGCTGTCTATAAATTTTACGTGAGTTACTGGAAACTCTTGAGACTTTGCTGGGTCTGGTAGGTAAGATAAGATTTTCACATGAGATCTCTAAGTCCCTTGTGCACAAGAAAGTAAGGAGAGTCTTCTCTGCGTAGCTATCGTAAGGTATTTTAACGTACATAACATCATTTCCTTTAAAGGAAAGAGAGAGGGGGAGATTGCTATTCTATTAAATTCACCTTTCAGTAACAAGTTTGTACAGCTCTCTGGTTCATGTCCCTTATTTATCATCATTGAGACTTAGACCATTCTTAACCCTTTAGTGGGTATTTTGCCATAAGAAGAAAGACAGGCTTTTCATTGGAACAATACTTGAGATCTCCATTACAGAGAAGATGCTCAGCCTTCAAGGACCTGCCAGACTTCCCAAAGGTCAACATGTCTCTAGTCAATGAGCTAAAAAACCGAGTCACAAAAGGTTAAACCTTAACTTAATTCATCTACTTCCCTCTGGTCTAATTTGGCTGTTAAATCCACACATCTTGAAGGAGAAAACATCTGTGCTAAGTCCCGAGAGTCGGATGTACCTAGAGATGTAGAGTATTCTCTGCTCTAGCTCAACAGAGCCTGCATGGCGACTTGCAGGTTTGTCACTCTGAGTCAGGGTGAGTCAGACATGAACAGTACAGTGTGGGTAGAGGAAGTCTCCTCAAACTGAGGTAATGCTGAAAGTGGCTACAGTCAAATTCTTCGGTATCACAGTTGTTTCCCACCTGTGACTCATCTGTCTGTCTTGCCATGATCGTGTATCTGCTTTACAGAGTCACAGAAAGGAATGCTTCCTGTCACACACCTCCTGGGTTTGAAAATAAACATACAGTATGACCTAAGGCTTCAGATCCAGTACAACTTAACCTTAAGAAATGATACCATTAAAATGGCGTGCTCCTGGAGGTCGTTATGAAAGGCATATGTTAGAAAGATAAACAGCCGTCCAGTTATGTGATATTTTGACTTTACACAATCAGGATTCTGAATACTGACTGGAGTTAAATGCCTAAATTAAAGTAGGATGCACTTGCGATTTTTTTTTAAAAATTGAAACATCTCCAAGGGTTGAAAGTAAAGCATTTACACTCCCAGGAGATAAGACAGAGAGACCATAAATGCTTCCCTGTCATTAGAATTGAACATTAGAGTATCTGTCCCATTGAAGAAAACCCACAGAAATGGGAAATGTCATTTATGAATAATTTTTCTTTTTTCTTGGCTCCTACTCACTTTACCAAGCCATCTGTAGAAGTGGCCCCACCTCCATCAGAGCAAAGGCAAAAAAAATTTATTTTTGACAAGACGACAAAATGTCAAGAGGAGTCCTCAGCAGGATTCTAGGAAACTGATTAAAAAGAAGAAAGTCTTCTTTTTAAAATGGTATGAAATCAGATTTTCTAGTGGTATCCCATGGCTTTTTCTTATTTCCCATTAGTCTGGAATGGAAAATGTTCAAAGGATCTTGCAGTGAATATGCTTCCTATAGAATAATGAAAATCTCTGCTTCCATCTTGAAAGCAACATGAGCCTGCTTAACATTAAAATGACAGACAACAAATGAAATTTCCTTGCAAGTTCTGGAAAAGGAAAATTTAAACTCATACTCGTCTCTCCCTTGTCCCTTTTGATGTCATGCTTACATTCATCAAAGAAATGAACAGAGTGAAGGATAACGACTCTGAGGAAAAGTTTCAGAAAGTTCTGGCTTCTCTTTTAACAAATACCAAATCAAGAACACATCATTAGCTCATAAGAGAGCCCATTCAAAATCAGTGAAATCAGTGGGAAAGCTCCCAGTTGGCTTCAGCATGCTTGAGTCAACAAAAACACAATTACAAATGCTTAATTTTTTTTTTTCAGTGAAATTACTTTTTTAATGAAAAATTGTTTTCTAATAGTTAGAAAATTCTCTTGGGACCATTTGTTTTCATTTATGTACTTTTCTTTTTTGGTGGAACAGGCTGGAAATAAATATATTTCATCTCACCCATCCCCCAAAACTTTTTGTTTCGTTTCGTTATTTTTTACTGGAAAACAAATATGAGAAATAGCATAAAGCAGGGGTGTGTTCAAGAAGGCAACACAGTGGTCAGATCAGAGAGCTGGCCCACCTGGAAAGCTGGATGCCTGCCAGAAACAGGAGAAAAATGATCCCAGAGGTAGCAAGCTTAGTTAGTTCTCTTACTTTGTTGTCCTAGCAAGTCACTCCTCTCTCCTTTGTTGTTTTTTTTTTTTTTTGATGTTCCACACAAACTGATTACAGAAATGCAGAAATGGAGTCTAAGAAAACCTTCAGAAAGTTTAAAATATGTTGGCAGGATTGCTAAAACTCAAAGAAATACTAGATTTGAACAGAAACAAAAAACATCAGCTGTTTCTTGGTCAGATAAAGGTATACAAGGACCACACATGGTTACCCATGACACCCTGAAGAATTCTCCTTCATCATTCTTCCCTTGTCTGTCCATTCAGCTGAAATGAATCAACACTGAAATACTGGAAGATCACCTTGCTGGGCTTCTGTGTAATTCTCCTCTTCAATGGAAGGCACTACATATACACACCTGATCTGAATTCCAGAAGTGAAACACACCTGCAGTAATGTTAAACACTTGGTTTCCTGAATGTGTCCAAACTGGTACAGTGGTGACCATTACCTATGTGTATTGAGAGCTGCTTTTATTTTAGGGGGCACGGATTATCAGCTGGGTTGTTGTAGCTGGTGTCCACACAGCAGACCACGGAGCACCCAATTCCAAAGTTAGTGGATGTTTTCTGAAGGAACAGCAGCCTGTGGACAGGCCACACAGAAGCTGGTTTATCTGAAGGACCGCAGCCTGCAGAAAGAACCCATGCTGGAGCAGTGGCAGAATGTGAGGAGGAAGGAGCAGCAGAAAGGGGAGCAGCAGAGAAACTCTGATGGACTGATCACAAACCCACATTGCCCATCCTCCCTGCACTGCCTGGGGGGAGAGGAGTTATAGGAGTTGAGAGTGAATGGTGTGAGCCTGGGAAAAAAATGGGCAAGTGAGGGGGAAAGTGTTGCTTTAATTTTTGGTTTTCTTTTCACTATCCAAGTATATTTTCATTGGCAATAAATTTAATTAGTTTTCTCCAAGTCAAGTCTGTTTTGCCTGAGACAGGAACTGGAAGTAATTTACCCATCTTTATCTCAACAAACAAGTTTTTTAATTCTATTTTATCCCCTGTACTGTTGAGGAGAGGAAGTGAGTGAGAAACTGTTTGAGGATGTATGGCTGATGGGCACAGTCAACTCACCACAACTGAATACCTTTCTTTTGGTACTGGCTACCAGTTGCACTGCATGACTGTCTCAAAGTTCCAGATAAAAAGTGAGTTCCTTTATTCAAGATGTTTCAAACACAAATCTCTTCTCAGTTTCTGACAGCCCCAATAGGTTAATAAATATGTGAGCTAAAACACTAAGAAGCCATCTCAAAAAATGCATTAATTACATCAGTTTTTTCTTCTTTTTCAGCTCATAAAGTGTTTCACATATTTCACGCTGTCCAGCCATCCCCTCAAGAACAGTCTCCAGCCTTGTGTTTAGCATTACAAAAATATGGAGTAATAGTGTCTTTCCTATTTTTTTCTCCCCTCCAAATGTGTTTTAATTAGCAAAGTCTTTGAGCCTTGAGAAGAGATTTACTGCGTGTCAACACATGAATTATGTTATTTGAGTCCATAACACTTTCTCTGTTATTTCATAGCCATAATTTACATTCAAGCATCCTATTTGTTTTGCTAACTACTGATGCATATTGGCCAAACATATTTGCTGAGATCTCTGTTTAATAACAGGGCTCCTCAAAAGAGCTGAAAGTCGTGAAGCTCTGGTGGTCTTCAGCATTATAAGAAGGCATTTTACCCACAGAAACCAGGAAAGGTAGGACAGGCAGAACAGTCAGATTTCACACTTTCTTATCACACTCAAAATGTCTCTCTTCTGATTTGCAGTGTTTATAAATCCACTTAGCTGAGTAGGTCTCACTGCAGGACCTAAGAGCCTCACGCCTTGACCACAGTAAACCAGCTTAGAACTGGCAATCAAGTTGGAAGGTCAGAAGTGACTGTACTTAACGCCAGCTGCACCACCCCCCTGTGAAGCTATGACCTGCATAAATGGTTCTATTCCAACTGCACTAGCACACAGGCTTATGTAGAAGTGTAGGCAGAAGCTCAAATAACTGTCTGACAAAAAACAAACCTCACTCCGATTTATGTCTTTCTGCCCACTATTGTGATACACCGTGTACACAAACTACACATTTGCATTCATCCTTCTAACAATGAATTGTCAGGAAAAATACCCAACTAAGTCCTGTCTATTGCACCCTTCATCTGGTCCTCCTCTCACTCCTTCCATCTTTCTCCTCTTTTTCACTCCTTCTCTAACAACTCTTGTTTCATGTGAGGTGAAATAGCTCTCCATCCAAACTGACATGGTCTTACTAGCCGGCACAAGGTCTCTGTCACTTTTCAAGGTAAGTTAAGTTTCTGAGCTTTGGACACAGAGATCTTGAGAATGAATAGATCTTATAGGTATCATCGCAGTATATACAAGATTTTTACACATTCATTCCACAGTGTAGCATTGTGTTTCCTGAATAATGCCACACGGATTGAAAAAGATGCAAAACACATTATATTTTCTGTGCATACAGAAGGATGTGAAAAAATTGTTTTCCATATGCCGGACCTTTATGAACAGTTTTTCTCTAAATACCTTCACAATTCCATGACCACATGTGAAAATGTTTCCTGTCATCCCTTCATGTTTCCTATAAAAATCCGGTATGCTACCATAAATGTCAAGAGTGAGGTCAGATAGTTTCAATTACTTGTTTCCAGAAGATGCTTTTTCAATCACAACTTCTTACTTAAAGGGCAGCTGCTTGGGTCACGTTACACGTCAAGAGGCAGACTTCATGATTATTGAAATTTTCTATATGTGCATGTCTCAGAAGGCAAGATAAAACAGACTGCCTACATAAAAGAGCATTTCATTGTGAGAATTACTTTAAATACATTAGGTTACTGCTGAAAGGATGGAAATCATAGCAAGAGTATGCCTGAACTGGACATTTAGTTTCATTTGATGGCTAGAACTCCACAGAACTACAATTATACCATGTCAGTGTTCCCAGCAAAGACAGGTGAGGGTTAATAGGTGTGCTTTCTGAAGGGTCAAAGGCAACACCTTCTAAGGTCAGTGGAGTCTCAAGGACAATGAAGAATTTGGGATGAGGTGGTTTCTTCCGTGATTTAGCCAAGAACTTAGAGAGAATATACATGGCTGGCCATTGTAGATGGCCATGTACAAAACTGTTATTTTTTCACTTCTTCCCCCAGGTTTCGATCTAAACAACTCATTCTTGGAGACAGAAGGACCTGGAAGACATGTATCCAGAGAAATCTGAGAAGCAGTGAGGTAGAGCTAGGAAATCCTGCTGAGGTACATAACATAGGCCAAATCTCTCAGGTAGGCAAGGATTTGTATTACTTAACCTCTGTTAGTTCATTAATTTAAATACCTCCTGCAAACTGGGATAATTCAGTTCAGCTGCAAAGCTTGCTGATGAGGCGGTTGCAAAGGAAGGAAGACTCCTTTCTCTATCTATAGCCTCTAACAAAGCTGATTGGGTCCCTGAATAATGGCTCTCCTGCTTACTCAAAAGGATAATCTTTGTAAATCTGCCAAAGATTTCACATTATCTGAATAATCCCACAAACTGAATTCTTAATTGTCAATTTCCAGAATCTCTTTTCTACCCTGTCTTAATGTAAGGTGTTTCTGTAAAGTTGAAATCTGTCCCACAGGAGCAGGTACAGAGCTCTTTACATAGGTTCCCTTAAACTTGCTCATTCTTTCATGCAATTACCCAAACCAACAACAGAACTAGGGATCTCCTCCACCTGTGAAAGGATTTGGGAGAACTGCCAGTGACCAGTGGCTTTAACAAATCAACTCAAACTTTAAACTCTTTTATTAAAAATTAAAACAGTCCTTTATTATTTTGTAATATGAGTTTTTTAGATCCATCAAAAATGTTGCTTTTTCCATCACAGTACTGCCATAGTTCGGAAAAGGAAGTTCTGTCTAGACATTTTTAGACATATCTATCCTTTATTAATCTCTAAAAAAGAATTAGGGCCGCTTGTGGTAAATGTAGTTCGGTTGATGAAGGTAGTGGTTTGTAAGTCTTCTCTTGCACATCCTGTTCTCTGAACTGAAGAAGAATGAAGCAAAGCTAACTATAAAAAGCTACAAACAAGTCAACTTTTTGTAGTAGGAAGTGTGCTTCTAGCTGTGGAGAGGCACAACTGACTACGCATGAAACTTCCAGGTAGAACTCTTTTTTCAGAGATTTCCTGAAAATACTTTGCTAGTTAATCTCCATTTTGCTAATGCAAGAGATTGCATTTCACTTTGTCTTCTAATACTGTTCCTTACCTGCATTGTCTTCTAGAGGCTCATCTCCTCACATATTTTGTATTTAGGTAATTGTTTTTATCACAGCCATTTGCCATGAGAATACGAATAATCAGGATGAAGTTTTCACATGATGAAGAACAAATTAACTAAACATTTCTTATTAAAAACCACTATTATAGTTCATCTGTTATAAGAAACACTAACAGCGAAAATATTACTCCTGATCTTTTCAACTTTTCAGGAGTCATCTCTTCACTCAATCTGAAACTGAACTACAATAAAATGTGCTGTAGAAAACTCATATGGGTTTTACATCTCTGTGTCAGAACTGTTCAGTGAAAGCTTGAATGGTCATAACACCAAGCATGAAACAGTTATAGCTAGAACTGGTAGACAGTGTCATCATGACACAGATGTTATGAATGTATTATAATGCATTTCTCAGGGGCACAAGCACACCAAAAATACTGTGACACCATAACATGTAAGTGGGTATTTCCAAAACAATTTATGAAAGCGAGAGCTCACAAGCAGCAGAAAATGCAGTTCCTGAGAGTCCTCATGAGTATAACCAAAAGGCATCACCACAGAATAACAGAAAGTATAGCTCAGGCAAACATGGGAAAAAATTATTTAAACCAATGTTACACAACAAAAAAATATACCCACAGAAACTCTAAAATATTGATTCGTTGTTAAAATGTGACACAAAAATTGAAAGATTTAATTAATTCTCTGGAAAGCAAAATATCAAAGTCACAAGGTCAGAGATTCAGGAAGTATTTCCAGATGTCAGGGATCAGAAGCATGTGAAGCAAATGTTAAATATGATAAAATACCATGAAATAAATTACATAAGTTAATGAAATAAGGAGTCACAGGAAAACTATAAAACTTTTTGGTTGGTTTCTTTTCATTCATAGAAGTTGGTCGTAAGTAACCTACCTTAGATCTTCACTTTTAACATAGAAAAGACATAGCATTATCAAGATGTTCATGCATTTTTAAGATGGTTAAAGAGAAGATGCAGGAATACATGGATGTGACATTCTCAATTATGTCTTCACCAATGTAAATTATCTTTATATAAAAACAGTAACCAGAGGAGTGGCAACTATCACGGAAGAAGTTCACATGTTTACATTCAAAGATATAAAAGAGATTTTAAAATTTTTCTTCTTGTATTGGTTTATGTAGTAATCCTTTATGAGTGAGAATAAAAGAAAATACTCTCACTCCCAGTCTTGCCCATAGGCAAAGGAAATGCAGAGCCTGATCTTCACCTGTTGTGCAATTGACTGCGTCCCCTGTGCTTCCCTCAACCCACCGGCTCATCCTGCGGTGGGTTATTCCTACAGTGGCCACGCGACGTCAAACAGACACACAAGTAGTCTGTGCAGTTCATCAGTCACCAGCTTAAGGCCTCCTCCACAGCACAGGTGACCTCACTGGTGTAGGATGAAACTCAGGCTGAAAGAAAGAGGACATGCCTAGAGACTGGGGAACAGTAACCCTGTGCTGTGTGTTGGGGTCGTGGTATTGCAGGCACCTGTGAGTTAGGAGTGTTGTGCATAAAATAATGTGACAGCTAGAAGAGCATATAGTACACTTTGAACTTTTTTGCATTCCAGACTTCTCTTGTGTGCATTTTGGATAGCAACAGAGAGATGGCTCGAATAACCTGAGCTAGGTTAACTGAAACCATCATTTTTAGAATTAATTACTTCACTTGGGGAAGAAATAGAACAGCTCTGTTATTTCAACACTATATTTAGATACTGTGAGTTTGTTTTGTGAATTATTCAGGAGTTTCTGTGACATTCGTAGTTATAAGCAGAGTACTGGCACTCTGGCAGTGAAGCACCATTCAATCTGAAATTTGGCTGGGGTGCTTGATATTTTTTTTTCTCTTTCTCTACCTTCATTTTTCATTATGCAATAGCTTTGTCCAAATGTTCCCCTGTTTATTTTTCATTTATATAGTTTCTCGGTGGTTATTTGCTGTCCGTAATGATTAAAAAATAAATCAAGTTACATTACTGTCCCTATTGCACAGGTAAATAAATAAAATTTGGACACAATGGACACTATGATAAAAAATAAAAGTCAGAACCAAAGAATAGTGGAATGGATGAAAAAATGCAAATGAAGACTAGTATAGCTGCAAAAACAGGTAGACTGGGCACTTAGGATGTCTGAGATGACTAACTCTATATAAAATTTCCTTATTTTTTCCATATTATACCTACTTTTATACATTTGCAATGGCATTTCTCTCAGTACAATTAGTTTACTAGTTTCAATTATGCCTGCTGAGATGATTTTTTCCAGGTTTTCCTGTTCTTTGTAATGTTAAAAAGGCTTTTGAGAGTCACCTCTGGGACAAATTCTCAGTTATATAGATATATATAATTTCCAAAACCCATTTTCCATCCACTTTTATTAATATGTGAGACATGAGCATATCAGAGGTAGTTTTATGAGGTCCTTACAGGTTGTGCTATGTACAAAATATAAAATAAGTTTGGTTCTTCTCATACCCAAGAACTTTTCATTACTTTAGGGCATGGTTGTGAAAAGAGAATGTTTATGGATGTCATGTTGCAGACTGGAGCTTTAAACCTTTAATTGTGAACTGGTAAATCAAACTGAGAGATTGCCTCTAGGTTCCTGCCTGGTTTTAATCACACAGTCTTATTCTGTGGTTGTCCTATTCTAACCATTTCTGCTTCTCCATTCTCAGCATTTCTGCTAGTTGTTTGAGTGGGGCGAGAAACTAGTTGTGCTTTGTTCTGAGCCCAATTTAATGTGATCACATTTCTAGAGTGTCTTGAATTTCACAAAGAAAAAATGAAAAGTCCTGAAACTGGTATGAGCTAATACATGCAGTGGTGTAGTCTGGAGACTGAGCTGCTTTAGTAGCAGCCCTGCTGAAAAGGACTGAGGTCTTGCTTGACAATATGCCCAGTATGAGCCAACCGTGTGCCCTGGCAGGAAAAAAAAGGCCAACAACATCTTGGACTGAGTTAATAAGTCCTGCTACTGATTATTCCCCTTTACATGGCATTTATTACACAGCATATGTAAACCTGTATCCAGTTCTGTACCACCAGATACATGTAGGATGAAGACAGACCTTGGCCAGTGTATGCAGCATGATGCTGCCAAGAGTTAAGAGCTGGAGCAACTGACCCATAAGGAAAACCTAAAGGATTTGGCTTTGATCAGCCTGGGGAAGAGATGTTTTAGGGAGGACCTAACAGAAGCCTGCCAGTGTTTACTGAGGGGTTAAAAGAAGGAGACAAGGTTTTTCACTGGGGGAAAAAAATGTTGTAGACTGGAGCAGGGAAGGTCCTCACTGGATTCAAAGACACACAAAACCAAAAATCTCTGAAGATAATTAAACACTTAATTAGGTTACCCAGACAAGTCATGGAATCCCTTTCCTGGAAGGTTTTCAAGACTTGACTGGACAAAGCCCTGAACAATGTGGTCTGAATTCAGTGTTAAATCTGCCCTGAGCAGATTGGACTAAAGAACTCCCAAGGCCATTTCCAACTTGCATGTTTCTGTATTTAACTCAACTAACAAATTTGGATTCAGCTAGGAAACAGGAAACATATTTCTCTTTAAATAATTGAAGAAATCCTTTATTTCTCCATTTTAAAAATCATGCTTTGGAAAAAGTCAAAATAGCATGACCTGACAGCCAAGAAGGAGATTTTTATAAAGATGAGAGGAAAATAAACAGGCAAGAAATTGCTAGGTTTTACAGCATCATCCTGTTATTACCCAAATGCCATCTCAGCACTGTAGCAAATGTGCTTCCTCTGAAATGTGTTGTGTAGTAGAAGCAATAGCTGAATTTTGCCGTTGCTGTCATGACTTGTGCCTTTGCTCCCTTTTTAATTTGATTAATATTGTCAGTCTAAGAAACCTCCCTTCAGTAAGAACTCAGGGTCAGCTTTCTGTCCCTGAGGATGGGTTCGTTCTGGTAGCTGGTTTCCTCAGAGGCTCCTCCACTGTGCTCTGCCTCTGTCATCCACAGCTCAAACATATGGGGTAGATTTCCTTCCACACAGCTTTACTACAGATGTCCACAGTTACGTATCTGAGTTGGCCAACTTTCATGAAAGTGCCTTATGATCAGTGTAAATACAAAATTCAGAGATCTCTACCTACTGTTTTAGACTTCTGTGCTAGAAGGCATCTAATCTAGTGCATGTAATTTACCAGAGGGAAAATCCCCACAGCTCCCATCTCAACTAGAAGACAAAAGTATAGTCAATTGCGCCATGGCATCCATATAGCACTGCCATGCAATTTATGGCTACTGGCAAGCTAAGTTAGAATTAAATCAACATGCAGGAGAAGGAGAAAGTATTTGTAAGCCACTAGCATTCTCCCACACAGTCCAGTTCCCACTGATGATGAGCTGTGCTGGTTACCTCTGCAGTAACACTGCACTGTGGACCCAGCTCAGCCTTCAGTCAAGTTCATGCTCTTATGACAAACACCAGATGTTCTTTTCAGCAAGTTTCCACTGATCTTTGCTATGTCATTTGTGCTGGATTTTCCTGACAAAATTAAATATTGTAATTAAATATTTTCTTTCCATTTTTACTAATTTTTTGAATTTGTGTTTCTTGCAACACGAGCAAATTAACTCAGCCATTGGCATACACTCCTTTTCATTCCAGCCTCACCACTGAAATCTTACAAATACTGTGAAAACCAGGTAATTTTGCTTCTGTCTTAACACCCCAAGGAACATTACAAAGCACTGTGCGATTTGTATACACCTCTCAAATGGCAAACTATGAAAACACTTCTCAGTTTAAAAGTAAAAATGTCCGTCCGTATTTTTCCAATGGTCCACTCTATAAACTTTTTCTAAAAAATTTTCTGTCTTCTCCCTCATGTATGTTCTCCCCTTAGAAAAAAAAAAAAAAAAGCCCCGTTCTGCTGTTTTACGGAGGGTCAGGGTCAGGATTAGAACTATTTTTATATATTACCCTGAATAAGACTGGTTAAAATGATGATTTTCCATCACTTAGGAAAATCATGAGAGAAAAGGAATTTTAAAACTTTTTTTTAAAAACCATTAGGAAACTTTCTGGATAAAAGTATATGCTGTCAAAAGATGGGCTTATTTTTCAGAAGACATATCATCACATTACCAAAAGAAAAAGACTGCTGAAGGTGACAACATGGCATAAAGGAGAAAGTTGCTTTTTTTCTTGCAGTGAGATCCAGATTTTGCTCTTTCTGTTGAAATGCAAGTACTAAAAATAGCCCCAAAATCTTGGGTAAAGAAGATAAATAAAAGACCTACTTGCTTTCCAATGATCTATGTTTACCCATATATTTCGGGATCACGTGTTTTTCCCAAACATATTTTTTTTCTGTTTGGGCAACCGTTGTTGCAGATATGGAGGATTCTACAGTCAGTCAGTCCAAGACTCGCTTTACAGAAGAGGTCAATTTTCTCAGGATCTGTCTTATGAGAAAGGTGGGATCTCCCAAGAGCGTGACTGAAAACAGGATCTAGCTAAGTCTAGTTAGCCTAGACAGAGTATCTTCCTCCCTAGCCACATAAAGTTAAGACATGTGACTACCACTTCACAGCCTGAATACGTGGGTCTCTTTGTGACCTGTCTTAAATTTGCAGTGGTGTAACCTGAGAGAGAAAGTTCTTTAATTTCCTTTTCATCTTGGAAATGAGACATGGCAGAGGCTGAGCAGAACCCCACAAACCACGTTTCCTGAACCACTGCACCGATATCTTTCAGCCAAATATCAGTTGCAACGTTTTACATGTATATGTAACAATAACCTATTTCTTATTCAAGAAAGGGAAAAAGATAAAGTCACTGGAATCTCTAACATCTTTTGTGCAGCATCACCATCATAAATAACAAAGAACTGTCAGGTTATACCTGTCTACTGAGACTCCTCACTAATTCAAATAAAAGATCATCCTTTATTCTGAAAAAACATATGTGGAATGTGCCACAGCTGGAAGCTATCATGCAGGCCTTGGAAATGCTTGTCAGCAGGCTACCAGTCAAACAGGTGCATGGTGAAGGCTGGGGCATATAATAGACTCATTAAGGTTAGCTTCATGATCAATAACACAGAATTTAGTGTTTCAGATGTCTAGATCTTTGGGCTTGAAATCTGTTAAGAATTTTTTTTTTTTTGTACATCTATATTGATGTAATTACTAAAGAAGAAAAAAGATATAATGTGGTCTTCCAGAGATGTGACTGGAAAGATATCTAAAAAGACTAACGTCAGCTGATAGGAGACAGTCTCCTAGGGTGTCTTTATCTGGTGCCTCCCATCCAGGTCCCATCTGGCTTCTCCAGATGGTGATTTAGAGTAGACTTAATCCATATGTTTGCAGTCATCTCTGTTCATCTCCATTGCCTAAAGTAGTGGCTTTAGGGAGACTTAACTGCTTTAGGCTAGGCATGGAGAGGAAAATGCAAGATGTTTCAGTTTTCCTCAGTGGCCTGAAGGCCAGCTCATCCACATCTTATAAAGATTGTTAAAGATGGAAAAGGCACTCATATAAAAAAATTCTCTTTCCAGAGACTACTGACAGATATTTCTGTGCAAAGTTTGAGCCCTGTCAATTGGAAAAAATCCTGGAACTAAAAAATGGGGGTGTAATCATGGTCAGATCATATTATAGATTGATTATTAGTAACTAGTATATTAAAAAGAACCTGTAAGAGAGGCAAATGGGACACAAGGAGGTGTGAGACAACGTATTTTCAGAGAGACTGATTGCACAGGCACATGTAGGACCATATTTGGAAGATAGTGGTACATCTCTGTTCAGGAACTCTGAACTCCTGCTAGAATAGATGTAGAAAAGGGCAAATAGATGTGGTGAATGAAGAAATCAAAATCCTTTCTTTTTTCCATCCACAGGAAATAGGACCAAGATGAGATGTGATTTCCCTGAAGAAATATGAGAGAGAGAGAGAGAGAGAGAGAGAGAGAAATAGCACTTGGGGTAATTCTGGCAAAAGAACACTTGATCAGAAGTTGCCAAGGGTAAGTTCAGCCTAATTAAATCAGAGTTTCTCCAAAGAAGTGAGTTTCAAAGGCAGGCTTGAGAAAGAAGAATGGCAAAATTCCTAAGTAATTTTAATGCATATATAAGCAGGATATTATGGTGTGGCTGCTCCAGTGGAGGACAGCACTTGATGACTCAGTCTTATGTTTCTGTCTGTCTCCTATTAATCCTTGGCTTCAAAAAAACAACGACAAGAAAATACTGTAGCTAGAAGCTAATCTGAAGCAAAAATTTTTTCTGCATCAATTATGTGGGCTATAAATGTAACAACAAAATAACAGCAAAAGGTTATGCTTGGCCAGGCTAAAAATATATTCCAACACTGAAATCAAACTGTTACTCAGTGGAAGCCAGGCTGTGATAATTAGCAGTTTTTAGTGGCCATGGATATAAAGAAAAGCTAGACCTAGGACACCTGTCAACACTTCAAGATACTCCCATGTACTTTTACATGTTCTCCATCTCCATCTCCTTCACTCAAAGTGAAATTGTTTTTGCTCAGGTAATGCTGAATTCATTCTGCTTCTCAGATGTGACTTGTAATAACAGGAGGCAATAACAACCCATAAAGGTTTTGTTTGTTTAGGGTTTTTTAAAAACTCTGAATAAAGTTTTCTGAATATACTAAATATTCTCATATATTCTGGAGAATAATATATGTGAAAGCAGCATGCCATTTTAGGAATATGGAAGTCTGTTGTCACTTATCTTTTCAGACTGAAAGAAAAGTGCTCAGTGTGACGATGGGCTGCAGATGAAGGGATGACAGCTCCACAGATCAACTGCACTGAATGAGCTCCGACAGAGTAATGGGTGAGTGCCACCGAAGGGGTTAGTGCAGGGACTTCGGGTTGCAGCCCCAGGAGCTGCTCAGGTGAGCGGTTCTGAACTGTGATGGTCAAAGCTGAAACCTTTCTGTTGGTGAGGCAACCTGGTCTGCTCAGTCAGTGAGGAATGATCTGCTAGAGACCCTTTCTACCAACTGGCTGCTGGGGATAAACACGGCTGAAACAGGACAGGTCCACATCAGAAGAGAGGCTCGTCTATCTTCTTTAGGAGAAGGCTGCCTGGAGATTTGCCAGAGACCTCAATCCCATATTCTCTAATCCAGTGTAGACACTTGAGAACATGTTTAACTTTCAGCATATGAGTGGTCCTATGGACATCAATGGGGTTGCTAATGTGCCTAAAGTTAAATATGTATCAAGTGCTGTTCTGGAATGGGACCAAGGACTCAAAAATTTACAGGATCAAGGTTTGGCTGAAGAACAGAGAGTAAAAAGGGAGACAAAAGCTGAGAGACACTGAGTTGCTCTCATGTCCTCTTGCGTCAGTCCTTGCGGAAGCAAGCCCTAGGATAAACCCCTCATTATAGTAAAAGTTAAAGGAATACCTGTGCAGAAAGCTGAAACACTAAAAGATACTGTAAACACTCACTTTATAGCACACAATGTCTTTTGATTTTCAGATGGCAGTATGTTTTAAAGCAGATACAGTGATGTCACTGCAGGAAAACATCACAAAAACATTGCAGCAACAGGATCTCTTTCAACAGAGGCCTGGTTGACTCACTCTCACAGCTGCTGCAAAGTAGTCCAATGTGTTTCTGGAGAGCATTCTTGCTTCTGAAGTCTTTATTGGGACACTCTGACTGTAGGGAAACGCAGCCGCTTTTCATTTCTTGTGGCAGTCAGAAAGTTTCATTGAATATTTCTGATCTCTCAATCTCTTCCAAAACACATGCTGAATTTCCTGGCTCTCTTCCTTAAAATCTGGTCTGGGTTTCTACCCCTGTCACCTCTCAAATTACTTTATGTGCACATAAATTGAAAAAAAAAGAAACAAAATCAAAATAAAAAGCATTTTGATTTTTCAAAATTAATTTTTAACTGTTTTTCACAACTTTGTGAATTTTTATATGCAATCACTTTTATGTTTAAATGATATCTGTATTATGAACTTATAACTGGAATCCAGCAAAGTTGAAACAGAAAGATTTGTCCTTCTGCTATTAGTAATGCAACACTGCCAACTAGAGGCATTGGTAACAATCAGATTTTTGTCTTATTGGCCACATCAATAACGAGCTGCATACCTATAAATACTGAAAGATCATATTTGCTCTAGAGAAAGCCCACCCAAGTCCTCCAACTACAGTGGTACTTGCATTTCATTTTCTTTAGATATTGATGCTTCAGCATGCCATTTATTGAATCCAAACACCTCATCACATTATCCAGAAACTCAAATATAATCATGTCAGATATCAAGCTCTTTGGGTTCCTCAAAGAGTTACTGAGCCATTCTAACAGCTTTCAGAAATATGTCTCCACAACGCATTGTGAATGTTAAAAAAAAATAAAAGAAAAAAAAAGAAAAAAAATTATAACTTTGAGGGCAAAGTAAATTCTAGATATCATTCTCTCAACCCACAATTTCAGTAAGACTTCATAATTCATTGGAATAGAGAAATCATTGTCTATTCAGGTGGTCTAAAAGGCAATCTCTGTATAAGCTTTCAGCTCTGTAAGATGAGGTACGCTTTGAGGAAGGTGTCTGTTCACAGTTGAAGCAATGATTGAAGAGAAAACATGCCCTTGACCAGGAAGGCTCTGCCACAGCCTACTGCATGTGGTTCCCTGAATTGCATGTGCTTGTTATTTCCCTGTATGAGAGGAGACCTGATGCAAAGCCATTGATGTTCATGCACCACACACAGACTGAGCTGCCTGGGCCCCACACTGCTGCACTGGACCCCTCCTCTGGGCTGGCAGTGTGTGCCCTGGGGTGCACCAGCAGCTTGGGAGGCCAGAATGGCTTCCGAGGCTTCCCCAGCATGACTAGAACCTCACTGTAGGAGGAAGATCCACTGGTAGAAGGGCAAGCTCTGACTGCCAGGGTTCACACAGCATTAAATAAACAGTTCAGAACAGTTTGTACTTTTGGACTGAAGGGAGGAACCAACATCTAGCATTGGTTTCCTTTTATTTACCAAAACATATTTATTCCGTAAATCTCAGCAGAATTTATGAAAAATAATAAATTGCATTTTTCCCCTTGCAGTCTTCAAAGCTTTGTATCTATAAAAAGTTCTGGGAAATCTGAGAAGCCTAGAGGGCAGGAAAATAATGTTGTTGGGAAGTGGAAGCCAATAGACATTAGTGACTCACAGAGGCACAGAGCTGCAGAGCAGCTGAAGTAAGGTGCCAGTTAAGCCTGAAACCAAGTTTTCCAGGTACTGTGCCACAGGACAGTTAAGGGTGGAGGGGTTAGTTTCCAAAAAAATGCAGAGTAACCTCTGGAGAGGATTAGAGGTGACAATACTGGAATAAGATGTAGACTTAGAAGTGAAAGCTTGGACATTGGCCTGGGAAGTAGAGAATATGATTTGCAGCCAGTATAAACCACTGTAAAAACTAATTCAATAAATGTTTTTCCACTTATATTATTATGCTTGTGTCCATAACAGTGTCTTTACAGGAATACAAAGCCAAAAAAGTACAGTGGTGCAGTGGAAGCAAACTGCTGGGGCACAGGTAACACTGGAGTAGTTTGTTCGCTTGAGCAGTACCTAGAGCTTTCTTCTTAGGAAAAGGGACTGGGGGGAAAGTACATCTGTTGTGAATCAGCTTGTAATACCAGAAGCCCTATTTCCACAATTGTGACTATTTTGAAAGACACACTCAGAAACAAACCAGCACGTCATATCTAGATTTCTCTAAATGACTTTGTTGAAATGATCCAGAAATTTTCTAACAATGATTTTTGGCTGTCCATCAAAACCTGAGTCCAATAGACATTTGTAGGGTTTTTTCACTTTTTCCTTATTGGCAGTGAAAGCTAATGCTCAGCACTCTAAGCCTGTAGCTCTCTGCTCTGGTACCATGTGCTGCCTGAATGTACCCTGGGGTCCAGACCCACCCCACACCAGTACCTCTCATCCACGAAAATGTGTTCTGTGAAGCTTTCTCCTACTGTTTAGTGTAAAATTTATTTGGGCATTTGTGGTGGTGCATCTCTCCCCTCCAGGCCACACTACAGTCTCCCTGTGTAATCTCCTAATTAATTTTGTATTGATTTGCAGAGACACATTGATCATGTGTAAAAGCCTTTTCCAGAGTTATCAATAGAGGTTGCAGGAATTACACCTCTCACGAGAGTTGTGTTCTTATCCCTTGCTCACACACGAGCTAAGGCAGAGTTGGACAGAGTAAGAACTTCATCAGCAATGTCATTTGTGCAGTACTATGTAAATTAAAATTTAAAAGTCAGTTTCACTTTTCATAAATGGGCTATCCAGTATATGGATATATACCTAAATCTGCTGCTGCATGACTCACACGAAAGCAGTAGCCTGTGATTTCAAGTGTCAGTTATTCTGCAGCATCTTTCTAGAAGTCTTTCCTTTTCACATACTTTATTGCTGTTTTGCTCTGCCCTGTATTTAGCTAATTGTTACGTTTCCTAATTTTGATCTGGATAGAAGTGTATATACAGAGTTAACCCATAATTACTTGTACCTCCAAAATGAATCTTTTAGAGTAGAGAAGAAAAATGCAAACACCTTCCACCCACATTCCCCTGCAGACTAAGTTGGCCACGTTCAATGAGCAAGAGACGCTAATTTAATGAAGGAGTACAGAAACATGTGCTCTACATTTCAGAGATTCAATATTTGGCTGGTAACTGCTGCTGCACAGGTCAGCCTTCTGAGTGTCAGGCAGCACAGTTTTGGCTGGGATGCAGTTCTGGCTTTACATTCCGGGCGTGTACAGATGCTGAACATATGTAGAAGAAATTAAGGACAGGGAGCTGATAAGATCCCACTTAACAAGCAGTGACTGAATAGGTTTATTGAAGTCATCCAGCTCGGATTTATAAATTTTAAGGGTCATTTCCTTTCAGCATTAAACCTTGACAAGGTCTTTTTCACCAGGGCTGAGAATCTCTCTGTGGCAAGACTGACAAAGGCTGAAATTCTGACCTTCAAATATTCGGACAAATGGCTGAAATCACCCTGCCAAAGGGCACTCGCAGGTAGCTCAGCACTAATTTTAGGCTGATTGAATATCTATCCCTTTACTTCTTACAATATGAAACCTGTGCCATGAAAAACACAATACCTCAGGGATGAATAACACAATATGTCAGGGGTGAGAAATAATACACTTCAGCAATTTTGGAAAATTTCTATATTTTTAACTATAAGAAGTGTAACCATACAGTCCATATAAAGAAATACATGGGAGGTCAAGAACCAAAAGAGGATTGCTTCTGATTCCCTTACAAATCTATCCAAGGAGGAGGGAAAAGGTGATCCAGCTCATTCCGTCTGTGCAAAAATGATGAATAAAGGACTTTTCCTGTATTCATCAAGTTCAGTAAAATTTTATCAAGCATCATATCCAAAGAATCAGATACTTTTAAATTACAACTCCCAGGAGCAATAATCAGGATAACCAGGTACTTTAAACCATATTCTTTAAATAAATAATTTTATTTCTGTCTCAAAACCAAAAAAGTTCGTTTTATTTGTTAATTACACTTCTCTACACAAAGTAACCCTTGTGTCTTCCTATTAGGTTCATACCTGTCTTCAAGTACCAGTGAACCCTGCCATTCTCTGGGAACAAAAGCACCTACAGTTCCAGCTTTCATTGGCAGTTTCTTTTTACACTGGATATAAGCCAGACTCAAACTGTTTGAGGGGGGAAGTAGCAGACACACATAAGCCACTATTTATTTCCAATCCTCATAACAAGACACCTGATACAAGCAAGACTCAGAGAAATGCAAGGATTCAGTGTATAAGCATGGGAACTCACAAGGATGAAAGTTGGAAGGATGGCAGAAAAGGAAGGGGGAGGGTGGAAGCACATTAATTTGGTTTTCAGCTCAAAGGTTCCTCTCATTTTTTCCCTGGTGAATGCACTGTTGTTGCAACACAGAGACCTGGACAGCTCAGGTGTTCTGTGCTTAAATCACACTGATTTTTAACTAACCAGTTCCAGGAAGAGGACCTTCGATCCGGAGAATTGATCGCTGCTGGTGAGCAAGTATTTCTCATTCTTAACTCTCCTTTAGTACAGCAGTGAGGTTTGGTTCACAAATACCTTACAAAGTGAGTTCTTCAAAAAGACAATTGATAGATGCATAGAGATTAGCTAGCAAATGTTTGTTCTGGCAGAGAGTTGAAGGCAATCTATATGGTGTTGTCTGTCATTTTTTTCTCTAAATCAATTAAATAACGTTGTATCATGTAGTATCAAAAATTCAGACTATTAAATTTAAACTGCCTCCAGCTGAAGCTCCATAAATTATCCTTCCAAAACCCTACTGATTTTCAATGGAATGATAATCAAATATTAAGCTTCAGATAAATATACTTGTGATTTGAAGAGGTTTACACTCTGATTTTTTTATGAATACATAATGAAAGAAAGAACTGAATTGTGCATTCCAGGTCTGCTTTAGAAAGACATTATCTGGTGTGATTTCAAAGCCATATCTATTCATGTTTAAATAGAATTTTAACATGTTAATAAAAATGCTAAATTTGATTGTTAACATCTAATTGGTAAACTGATACTAACGGTTGTTGCTGATTTTCACATAGTGTTGCTACAAATACTCATTTTTCAAGACTATAGAAGTATGGTGTAATGATCTGGTTTAGCTGACTGAAGTTAGTCGTTTGCACAAACATGGGGAAAACTTGAACGGAATTTTTTTATTATTTATTCAAAAATCCTCATCCCCAAGACTTAAATAAAAATTATGGTCTCTCCTTAGGAAACACTGGAAAGCATCTCACTTTCTTATTAAACATCAATAATCTCCAATCATCAAATTACTGTGCATAATAAGTAAGCTCCGAAGGAGACCCCTTTCTAAAACTCAGTCAAGAGCAGCCAACATGAATGAGCCTAGGGGAGTATGTAAAACAAAGAACAACTTTAAAGTTGTGATGCCATGTGCAGGTAAAGGAAATTGTTTTGGAACAAGACTGAAGCGAAAAATATTATAATAGATATACGGATTATTTTAGCAACCTAGGGAAATTTTTCAGAAGTATAAGATTCTTACTACAAGATGATATTTTTTTCCTAAATTTTTCTCCACATGAGTACAGTGCTTTTCTCAGGTTGATATTGCCAGTTACTGGAAATGGAGTTTTAATTTGTTCACAAGAAATTTAACTGCTAACAGTGATTCTGCAATGTTAAGAGATTCATTAAAGCATCACTTTTCTTGCTTCTCAGTCCTAAAAAACATAAAGGGTTTTCTTTTGCCAGTGCTCTGGTTTGTAATTCCATTCTGAATATCATTCCTCCAAAAAATGGAGTCTCCAGCGAGAACTCATAAGACTGGGTGGTATTCTGGGCTATATGCACTACATTTTTTAACTCAGTTGAAACCATCAGGTATCCACCTCAATATCAGAGTTTTCATGCCTAAATATGATTGTACTGGACAGAAAGACCTATCAATTAAAAAAAAATTTGGATTTTTAATGCTTTCCTCAACTCTTGCTTCTGTTCTCTGACTTTTATCAAGGAAAGAAGTTACTGAATTTCTTATAATGATCTTTGTCAGAAAGAGAATACTAAAGCAGCCAGGAGCACAAATGAATTGTTTTATTCAGAAGGACTTCAGCTGAAAGTCAGTGTAAAAAAGCTGTGAAGAATAAGGAAATTTTTCAAGTTTGCATTGTGAGAAACTGCTGAAAATTTCTTTGATATTTATCTCACAGTCATTAACATCCTGGTTCACAGAGTGCACAGTTAAAAAAATATGGCAATTTCAACATTTTGGATGGATTTGCCAATTTAAAATGTATTATACTTGGAGGCAAATATTTGCCAATTTTCCTATTTTATTAAGGAGGATATCATGAGACATCGTTTGCCAAAAAAAAACCTAATATAAAAAAAAAATCCCATGCTGTTATGTTTCACTGAAATTAAGAAACCTGTAGTGCTGTCTTGAAATTGTCATGATCCAGTATTACAACATTTACTAGTTCCTAAGAATCAAATGAGAACAGTCCCCTGCAGCCTAATTTTGACAGCTGAAAGCAGTGTTTCACAGTAAAATTAAGTACTTCCATTTTGCATTTTTCTCACAAAAGGAGGTATTTCTAGAAATAACCAACGCTGTCTCCAAAATATAGATTGTTAGAATGCCACTAAAACATTGATTTACGCTGCCACGTGACAAATCCATGTGACTGAAGTTGTTGCTTTGTTTTTCAGTTTCCTTGCTGTTTTGAAAGGGAAATAATGCTCCATTCAACATTGGCCTTGTCCCTCCTGCTACTTGCAGTCACTTCCAACCTTGCAATGGCAATTAAAAAGGAAAAACGAGCACTTCAGACACTGTCAAGAGGTATTGTATATTTACTGTACGTAGTTACCTCCTTACCTCACCATATAGGCCAGCAAATGTTTTTATTTTAAATGTACATTCATACTTACAGAGGTGTGTTTCTCTAGTGTTAAGTGACACTCTGAGTAATGCGTGTTCTTATTTCATGTCATTTCACTCCATCACTTTGTTCTTAAGGATATGACTGAGGGCCTCATATAAACTGCATAATTCATGTAACTCACATTGACCCTGTAGAAGTAACTGAGTCTCCCAAATCAAGATGTACTTGTAGAACTATCAGTGAAAAAATATTCTTTCACATACCATTTGAAAGATATTTTATTATGGCAACTTACCAACTGCTGAAACAGTTTCATAACTTCAACTGCTATGGGACAATTTCCATACAGATCCATTTTTGTACACAAAACCATTTGAACCACTGGTGTGGCTTTCTGTACGACTTTTTTCTTTTTTTCCTTTTGATTTTCCTCAGATATCCACTGAAAAGTGTGACTGTGATTAATTCACTTCCTCGTGGTGTATAATTTTCAACCTGCATGTTAAATAAAGATCATGTTTTGAGTTATTTATGTCTGACCAACCCTTAGAAATATAAGCAGAAAAAAAAGCTCAACAAGCTCTTTCCCCCTTCTCCATCTTCCATCTCCTTTGGAACTATTAACACAAAATATTTCCATCTCCCTTCCTGACCTGCAAGCTGTGCAAAGCCTGCAGATCTCACAGCTCACCTCTGAGGTTTCCCTATTCTGGCAAAGTTGCACATGTCACAGAGGTTCCATCTGAGCCTAATTGCTCCAAGACCACTTGACAAAATCATGCAACACCTGGACTATCCAAAGAGAAATTTCAAATCAATTTTTGTAAGCAGTATCCTGGGGGAAAGTTTATAATCAACCCAGTATGTAGATCAGGATTTATTTTTCCCACTAAGCCTAAATGCACAGGAAGATAGCAAAACCTCTTACACTCTGGAGGTTTTGAAAAAAAGAGCAGTGACAGAAAGCAGGTGTTGCTTTTCTAATTCTGAATTCAGGCCCTTCAGGATGCTTTGCACACTTTACAAGTAATTTTCACAGATCAAAGGGGAATACTTAAACCTGCTCCAAAATGACTGCTACTCCTCTGTTTAGATGCCCTCAGCAGCAGCTGACTGCAGCCAGGGTTGGGAAGGCACTGGTCAGCATGCCACAATCCCACCATCAGCCAGAAAGATCTGTCTACTGAAGGAAGAGGTGATCCAGCAGCATCACAAGCAATTGTCCTGTGAGAAATCTAACAGCAAATCTGGGCTGGTCCAAGCACTCTCCAGGCAGCACAGAAGAAACAGAGCTCTAACCTGGTCCAGATCCAGAAATTGTTCTACAGTTTCCATGAGGGCTGTCATGAATGGAGCCACACTGCCTAGGATGCAGGGATCTAGTACACAGGGGCTGACATCTTTGGGAGCTGAAGGCGTAAAACCAACTGGACAATTTCCTTTTTGAGATCTATGCTATGGCTAAGCTATGAAGTTGATAATTCATTGGGATTTTGTTTTGGTAGAGATTTTTACTTAACAGCCATTCTTTAAGGAAATTATTTAATTCAATTACGTACTTGCAACTCCAGGGATTGAAGTTCATTACTTTGGAGTTAAATTTATAACCCAAGACTGTTCTAATGACATTCATATTAAAGCTGATCTTATTTGAGCTGCCATATTTTATTTTTCTCTCTTTTATATGCCAGCTTCTTTCCAAGTCCCAGGGTCTACATGAAATATGGAGCAGACAACATAAAGATATAAAGAATTCTGGTGCTCATTTAGGGACCTCTGAGCATTTAGAAAGATAGCCAGCTAGTCTGTCAAAGGACTTGAGCTGAATATACAACAAGCTGAGATTTTTTGGGGGGTTGGTTGTTTGGTTGGGGTTTTTTAATCTTTCAGTGAGATCAGGAGATGTAGAATTAGTACATCCATAATGTTAGAGAACCTTTGACTAAAAAACCTGAATCTTGTTTGTGTACAAGTGTTGATAAACATTAAAAAAAAAAGGAATTTGTTATTAGTTACTTTCCTGGCCACCAGCTAATCCTCTTATTATACTTCTAGGGTGGGGAGATGAAATTACCTGGGTACAAACTTATGAAGAAGGGCTTTATCAAGCAAAAAAAAGGTAAGAGATTAAAAAATGGAATGAAGATAAAGTTGTTACTCTGATGTGCTGGAATATACTATAATGAAGCAGAACAAAGAACCACCATGACAGCTGATCTGCAGACCACCCAGTTAAATAAAGCAGACTGTGTCTATAAATAAAAGCCCTTGCAGGGATCTTATGACTCTGAAGTAACATTATGGCTGACAATTTAATGCTGTCATTTCTTTGTCACAAGAGCAGTTGTTGTCATTTGAATTAATAATGATAAATAGATGCCATAATTATTTCAATTACATCTGTTGTGTTTTAATATCATGTACCTTTGATTACTTCCTTGAAATCAGTTGTGTTTGTCCTTGCATGGAGATATGCTGCCTCCGGTGTTTTCCCTGACATTCTACTAGTTGGAATATGTCCATGATATACTTACAGTTTCTCACTGTCTTGGTAGAAATGGGAGTTCCAATCTGAATCTTCTCTGGAACTCAGCTGAAAATATATTTGAGAATTCACAACAATACTTATTTAAATATCTTTTACACTTCATTTTAGATTACAGTAGTGTAGCATGAGCTATTGGTAAATTGAAAGCAAATTATTTTTAAAATAAAAGACAATTGATATCGTACCCTAGGTGAAAATGGCTAGAAACAAACAACTCTTGATGGTGACAGCAGACCAAGAATTAGTAACTGATTTGCTGAACAGTAAATATAGTTTAAAAAAATAAGGAAGAAAATGCAGAGAATTTTTTTGTTTTGACATCCAAAATATAAAATTTTGATACTTTACTAAAATATTTACAGAAAAAAAAAAATATATTGTTTACCTGTTCAAGAAAGCTTAGAGCACATGAAACTTTTCATGGGCAGTATTTGATGATAAACCAAATCTTATAAAAATTATTTTATTCCTGTTCATACAGATTAATATTTATTTTCTTAATCATGGAAACTTCATAAGTAGGCAACATTAAATAGCTCTTCAGTTTGATTATTTACTAACTGGGAATGAAACTATTAAGGAACTGTTTTTTTTTTTCTAGAATCTCTTACTATAGACAACCTCTTTAAATGTAGAAATTCTTTTTCTCTATTTCTCTTTTATGCAGCATTTATGCTCCTTTCCCTCACTTAAAAATATCTGTAATACTTTACAGAATGTCTGTATGGTTTTACTGTGGGGTAACATAAGATTAAACACAACTTGCCTTTTTCAGTCTGCTAGTAAAACTACCCATTTGCATACTTGTCAAATCATCTAACTACTTCTTTTATTATTATTAATAAAGTAACAAGCCACTGATGGTAATTCATCATTTGGAAGACTGTCAATACTGCCAAGGTAATTTTGATTTTTTGTGTGTTAAAATGTTGTGAATATTTTTATAAGAAACTGAACCTACCTATATATTTACCTTGCACTCAGTGAAAATTATTTAAAGAAACAGGCAAATGAAAATGTATCTGAAAATCGAAGAATTTATTACCGTTATTTACAAAAACTCCACTATGAAACTACCCAATGAAGAACATGAAAAATACTCAGAGCCGCTGTACTGCTATCCCAAACGCAGCGCTCATCAGTTTAAATTAAGAGGCACAGATTTGCTACTGACTCATTGAACAGATTTAATATTGTTTGGGTCTCCTGAACTGGTAACTAAAGAAGGAAGCAAGGATAGGGCTCCCGAAACTGATCTAACAAGAATTTTCTGAGAATAATGCACTTTTGTCAAGCCAAGACATGGTATCCATTGAGACGACAGGCTTCATAAATAACAGAAGAGAGCTTCCATTTTCATGGCCGGGAGGTTGTACTGCCATGGGTCAAAACACCCCAAAAAGCAGTGATAGAGCCCTTAAGTGTCTCTCAGGAATGTGAATCAGCAGAGCGAGGAACAATGTGGCCAGTCTCTGGCCAATACGGTGCCCAAATGCAGACAGAAAGGCAGAGTTTGAGATGGACTTCAAAGTTTATCCTGTCTTTTCTAGCACTGAAGAAAGCTTTTGCAGAAAATGAAGAAATACAGGAAATGGCCAAAAATAACTTTGTTATGCTGAATCTCATGGTATGAAGGGTTTGGGGCTATTTGACCAGTATCTTTTTATGGTCTGTGTTTTCTCTTTCTTTGTCTTGCTTAGCTAATACCTCTGGCATTTTAGTTATATAAGTAGAGGCATTTGTGCATCTGTATTCACACACAAGTTAATACCTATCCAGTTTTTTCCTTTGATACAAGATTATTCACGGGTGGTACTATTCAGCAAAATTTAGAGAAATATTTTAATAACTAGGTTCAATTTTTCTACCAGCATGAAACCACAGATAAAAACCTGTCACCTGATGGACAATACGTGCCTCGAATCATGTTTGTAGGTATGTACAATATTTATAAATCTTCAAGGATGTGATATCTGAATTATGCCAGTGTTCACCTTTGGGGACATCAGACTGTTTCATTTTGCAAAAGGTAAACAGCCCACTGCCTCTGTTGCATATTTTGACCCTTGTAAACTTCCTTAAACTAGAGATGTTTTCCAGAGGGTACCTAATTTTGACCTGGGGACAAGATGCTTAAAAATCTGTTAACATCTGGGCTTTTGCTCTTTGTGCTTCTTGCTAGTGCTGTTACAAGTCAAAGTTTACTGAAAAAGTCAAACATCTAACCGAATGTAGATGTCTAAAGTGTGGATATTACCACGGAATAAATCAATAGTCAGTGGCATCTAAGGAACGACTTATCCCATTGTAAAGCAGACTTCTGGAATGGATCAAATTAATTATGCCCCAGAGTGCCTGTTCTTTTTCACTGATTGTACAGGGAGCCTAGAGTGACTAGCGCTTTGGTGGCAGCCAAAGTTCAGTGAGATGAAGCCCACACTCAGACAGAGAGCAATGCAGTTACAGGAGTCAGTTAATTACCAGAAAAGCTTGGAAGGGAAACTGGAAGAAGATATGACAAGAATAACCTGTTACCATGCTGAGAACATTAAGAATCATGAGATTTTCATTCTGAAGTCTCTAAGTTAGTCATGCTAATATTGCATTAGGAATGCAAGACCTTCACTGTGCGTGCATCCAGTCAAATTAGCCTCTCCTGATGTAAACCCAGAACCTGTAAAACAGGATATTTTCCTTTAAATATGGATGAAATGCATGTGTAAACCAGCACTAAAAAATAGCTGCATAATATCAAAATGAGCATAAGCTTTTGTTCAGTATTTCTCCAAGTAAAGAGCAGTTGGCTGGAACAGAGCGTAATGGCTTCGTAACTGCCTCGTTGATGAAATCAGAAACAGGGCTGACAAAGCCCTGACCCCACAGCTGCTGTGGGAATGGAAGGCAGTGGGTAATACGATTACTTTTTCAGACCCATCCCTCACAGTACGAGCTGATATCACGGGAAGATACTCCAACCGGCTTTACACGTATGAACCACAAGACATACCATTCTGTAAGTGCCCCCCCTTGTTATGTCTGCATTTCACACTGTAAGCAGCCAGATACCCCATCCCAATCATTTGTGCGTGAGAATCCATTAGGATCTCAAAGTAAAGAATAAATACTCTGTGTGAGAATTTGCAATAAATTATAATGGTCTAACCTGTTCAAGCAAAACAATCACACCTATTGTCCCATTGAATTTATTGGGACTACTCAGGTAAGAAAAATGGAAAGATGATGGGTGAGAATTTTCAGGATCAAGATCTGAGCAGTTTGCTGAAGAACAGTGAAAGTTATACATATGCAAGTCATATTTGGACACTCAAAAGTATCCAACTCCACAACATAAATAGCCACTGGTGGGAGTGAATCAGTAAAGAAATGCTGGTGCTTACCTCGGTACCACCTAACACACCTTTCAGAAAGGAATGTGATTTTTCAGGTTCAGCCAGTCCTTACTGTATACCATCTACCTGACACCAGCGCAATATCTCACCACAAATATCCCATCTGATTACCAGGCTCGCTGTTGAGAAAGGAGGGAGTTGAAAGGAGCCTTGTCAAATCCCTTTAACTTAAACATTCTGATTCATTAAACTTTTTACCTTCTGCTCTCGTAACAATGCCAGAATTTTCACAATAGAAAGCTCTAAAATATAATGTGTGACCATAAATTAATTTCAATGTGAACAATTTACTAAATAAAAGTAGGAAGGGGTTTTTTAATTATACAAGTGCATTTTTAATACATTTTTACAGTTCTTATTTCTTTTTCTTTCAGTAATAGAGAACATGAAGAAAGCACTACGCCTCATTCAGACTGAACTGTAACCAGCAACAGTGAAACTACCATAACCTCTATGAGGTGAAGCTGCACCTCTGTCTCTACTAGAATTTTTAACTCTTACCAAGCAGTTTGGTATTTCAGCATTCTCAAGAACAATTTGGACAACAAATACTGAAAGACTATTGCACCCATTTGCAAAACAAGAGGAGAAATATATTAAACACTTTGAAATTAGTTATCTGAATAACTGAAAGTGATGGTTTAAGGTGCAGGAACTTTGAGCCGTATTTTATCTATCCAACTCTGATTCTATTAAGTCAGCTATGACTTCTGACCAGGAATTATAAACAATCTTTTGGATCTCTATTTGCAATTTATTACATAAGTGAATAGCTGCATGTTGGCTCCCCATTTTAATTTTTATTGCAAGACGCTTGTTAGTTGTTAGTGTACCTCTGCTTTATACACTTATTTCTCACTAAAAGAAAATAAACTTTGGTGTCAAATCAGACAAGAAAGCTCTTCTGATAGATTTTGGAATAGCTTATACAGAAAAAAAAAAAAAACAGTGATCTGGGCTTAGCTTTCCCCTGTATAATCCTTTAACTATTGTTCTGATAGCTGAAAACAGGACAGACATTCCAAACTGAGCATGTGGTCTCAGTGAGGTGATAACCGTCAAAGAGCAACTACAGGTTTTGCTGTGATAAAGATACAGTGAAGCAAGAGAGATGGAAGGAGATAGTCCCAGAACCCCACTACTGAATGAGGATAAGTGATGCTTGTAAAGTTTGGTATGGGAAAAATGAGGAGGCTTGTCCTAGCTCTTTTCATTTAAATGGTGCACTTGAGCCATGGGAAACTCATCTCAGGTCATTCCCTCTTTCTGTAGCATACTGGTATGAAGGTGGCAGCTTATTGAGAGAATCTGTACATACAAAGCCTTTGCAAAATTTCTGTATGATCACTGTATGCAAGGGTGGACACCAGTCTGAGTAAACAGCTGAAGTAGTTTATTATCCCAGTAATGTAGTTTTCTGATAGAGCAAAACAGTCATCAATTCACCTGCAGTAGGACCACGCATCTTGTGTTACATACAAAACACCAGTGTCATTTGTGCTACCTACCGTTTCCTATGGTGCTGCCTGTATACACACATAAGAGGTGGAGGAAGGATCTCTGCAGCACAGCTTTGCTAATTTATAATACCAAGCGGTTATTTGTCATGAATTAGTTGTATTGCACCTATCTATGTCTTCAGAATTGCTTAAAATTTGGATACAAGTGTATATTCCAACAGAGTGGTGACAACCTACCTGTACACGAAGAGAAAAAAAAATATTGCATTAGTCATTAATAATAACAATATTTTAATAATCAGGTAAATTATTTTTTTTAACCTACAGGGCAAATGCTACAAGTAAAATTAAACGGGAAATCACATTCCTTTGATTTGTGTTTAGCTCTACTCATTTTTCTCTTTATCTATTCCATATTTGGAAACATTTCCCAGTCTGTAGGCATTGCTCTTTCAGGCATGCCAATGATGTTTAGGAGAAAGGGATGCGAGCTAGCTGCCAGAGATGACACAGGACAGCCATGACAGCCACTCAGCCTCCTTTTCTCCAGGCTAAACAACCCCAGTACCTGCAGCTGCTCCTCATGACACTTGTGCTCCAGATCTTTCACCAGCTTCGTTGCCCTTCTCTGGACGTGTATCTGCCTTGCTGGCCTTCCCCTCAGTTCTCACCAACAAACACTCAACCCTAGCATCCACATCATTAAGCTCTAGACAATCAAAAAACTCCCCAAAAACAGGGCTCCCCCACCACCCCTCCTTCCTTGCCTGTCCCTTTTGAAGAGTTTATAGCCATGCATTGCAGCACTCCAGTTGTGCAAGCCATCCCACCATGTTTCCATGGTGCACCTACACCATAGTTTCCAGCTTCATAGTCTTCCAGCTCTTTCTATTTGTTGCCCATGCTACATGTGTTGAGTAGATGCACCTCAGCTGGGCTACCGATCCTGCTGCATTTTTGGGGGAGAAGCCCCAGTTCCACCATGACCATTTTCAGGCACTTCCATGTTCTCTAACACATCAATAACCCTTGTGTCTTTGCTGCTGCACGGATCTCCATCCCTTACCTCCACTAAGAGGGCAGACCAAAAGACCTTGCTAACACACTGTCCCTCAAACGTTTGTGCGACACTACCAGAGTTATCTCTAGAGAACATTGTTTTATCCCCTTTTCTCTCCAATTCTAGTTTACAATTCTTTATTCCTTTAGTGGATCCATTCATAAGCAAAGAGATGTCTGTTAAGAATCCACAAAGCTGGAATCCCAAAAGATTTGTGATACAGGACCACAGTCCAGAACTTGCTTGTGCTCAGGAAAGCTAAATTCCATAGTCTGTCTTACCTCCATGCTGTAAGAGAAAATAAATGGTAGAATTACCACTTATTGCAATTGTGGAAGAAATAAGTAATGCAAGCCCTGAGCCTAAAAGGCTACTGTTGTTTTGCTTATTTTTGACATTTGATATTGAGACAGCAGACAGGAAATAAACTGTGTAAATTAAATAAAATAAATACTCAAATTTTCAGAATAATACATTGATCACCAGCTTCATTGTTGAGCAAAAGTTAGTCTTTATAACTACACTGCAATGCATGTTATTTTAACATTTGAAGAAAAGCTGGTTGAATTTCCAAAGGTATTACTGATACTGATTACATCTATAATCTAGAACAGTATTTTCTACTGAAATAGAAGTTTGTACCAGTTTTAACAAACCACTCATTCAAGCAGAGAGCAGCCTCTTTCCAGAGATGTCACGGGCACATAAACACGGCTGTGAAATCTCTTTGCCAAACAGTAAAGAGGATTTCACCCTCTCTTTCCTTTCTAAAATCCTCATAGGTAGCAGGCTGAAATCTGTTCTCAGCCTTCCAAAATGAGACTAAATCTTTCTGATTCTTAAAGATTCAGATCCAGTCCTTTTGGTGGAGCTAGATATTCAGGTAAAAAACACCCTGTATGTTGCACACATACTTTTTATTCACAGCTTCTTTCAACATTCATGTTTAACTTTAGAGATGTAATTATATTTCTGTCTTCTCCTCTTTGAAGACTGTTTTGCCAGGTAATATTTCTGTTGATAGAACAGACACTGAGGTCTCAGATTAAAGTCCCATTGCTCCAGGAGAAGATAGTAAGTCTGCAACCTGTGCAATAACCTGCACAATTCTTTCCCCTTTTTTCTTCTGAAATAAACAGGATAATAATGGTATGATACAATACTCTCTCTTTTCTTGCCTTTCTGTCTGCTTTCATGCCACACAGATTTATTCACAATATTAGTGGGCAGATTTTTATTCATATTCTTTACTTCCCTTTTTCTTAAGAATGAGTTGGAAACTGTTCCTTTTGTTCCTTGGTTATCTGGAACTAAACCAACCAGGTTTGTTTAACCTCCATTGTTTGTGTTAGAGCTGAAGGAGGAGAAAATAAGACTGAAAATGTGGATGTGAGAGCAGAAGTTGTTTTACACCAAATAAATTCAGTCACAGTGTAAGGACCAATATCTTAGAAAACCTGTGTAGACTGTGTGCTCTTATAGAATTTATATCTTGCATTCTATATGTTGGATGTTAATATTAACATGAGCATAATACAGCATCACCTGACAATGTAAATGTTTTACACAAAAAGACTTCTCTGAGTTCTGCCTTTACTATGAACACGACACATTCTGGGAAGCAAACTTTATTGCCACTTGTTCACATATCCGTGTCTACTTTACTGTCTGGACTTATCTGTCGTAATCAGACCAAGAGTAGTCAAACAAACGTGGCCTTAACGTCAGTGAGGTGAGGCACAGGAATCTGAGAACTGACAGAACAGGATCCTCCCCTATGTATCCGTCTCAGTGCAGAAAGGCGTCGCCTTTTCCAGACAGATGGCTGATCTATTGGTCTGCAGAGCTAAAACCTTTTCCCGTGTGCAAATATTTGTGCTTTACCAGAACAAAAGAAAAAGCACCATACCTTTGTGTACCATGGAGGTGAGAGACTGTGGGACACCTCAGCACTTAAAATGCAAAAGTAACTTGATCTTGCAGAATAAGACTGATATAATTTGGCTTGTTTCATGTACTACGCATGTTCTTGCCAAAAGCTGACACAGAGAAATTTCCAAATGCTGAGGTGTCCTTCACAGGATCAGCCAAGTCATTGATCTGTTTCCTTTTGTTTGTTCCTTTGTTCAAATGGATGTACAGATGTATAGTATGATTCAGGTGGAAATAAATAGTCTGTGGCAATTAAAAAGACCAAAACCACCAATCTGAAGGGGAGGAATATTTACTTTTTCATCCGAAAATCTACAGAATTTATATATATACTTACAGAAATATATATATTTATTACTTTTTTTTGATGTTCAAGGTTCTCATGTTCATCACTTGCCATCTTTGGTTGCTACTGTGTATTGTAAAGTAACTGACCCACTAGTCAGCAAAAGTGAATCTTTCAGCAGACTGTTTTCTCTTAGGAGGTAACAGGTATTTGCTGATCTCTTAAGAATAAGGTAAGACACACAAAAACAACAGGTTCTCCTATCTTTGTATAATGTGGAAAAAACCCATATACAGCAGAGTCATCCTTTAGTGCATGCTGCCATATCAAGCACTGCATTTTGACATTTCCCAATAATTCCAACTCCAGCTCTTCTTAAGCAGACATTCATCAAGTCACCCTTTGCACCTTGGCCATTGCTTCAAGAAAGAGCCTAGAAGTACTTCAAAAAGATCTATCATGTCTTCTGTTACCTTTTCTGAGGTACTACTTTGCACACCCTGGCTACATGTCCTCAAGCGAGTGTTTGTAAAAGATTGGTACACACGAACCCACCCTGTTATTTAGCATTCAGCTGCAGAGAAACAAGTTCACAGATACATACAAACCACTGGCTTCGCTGCTTATGTTCACACACAGGGAAGAGGACGGGGACTGCAGGGAGAAGTTGTTACACCCTAAGGTGAGGATTATTGTACAGGACAAAAAGAACAGGAGCCTTGCTCTGCTAAG
>VXAY01006797.1:72638-109233 GCA_013399855.1 Oxyruncus cristatus | reverse complement strand
TTGCTTCAAGCCCACAGGCAGATGTGTCTGTGATTTTGAACAGCTCTTGAGCACTTGTAACAGAGCACCACAAGAGCGGAACAAAAGTTCACATCTTCAAGACCTTCACTGTTTCACTTGGTAGACAACTCCACATCCAATAGACTTTACTGTTATCAAGTACTTTCATATATACATTCCCACTGAGAAGGATTTTTGCCCTAATTGAAAAAAATATTCCCTCATGGCCTCAATGGCTTGGTTCTTGTTATTTCATATACTCTTGACCTTGACAGAAGAAAAGACATACATTCCTAAATTCCATAATGAATTCCAAAATGGGAATTCAAAGATTCAGAGCAGCAGTTATTGTGGGCTTGGAGACTTAATCCTTCCTTCCTTGGAAAAACGCCCTTTCTTATTTACCTACCAAACAAATGAATACACAGGGAGTCATACTCCAGTGAAAACATATTACGGGCTGTCCTGCATTCTTTGACTAAAGATATGGGATGTGGAACAATTCCATTAAAGAGAAAGAAACCTCTAGTGTTTGTTTGGTTGTTGTTTATAAAAGCCAAGAAACATCTTTGTTGATCTTTCACAGAGAATTTTAAATGAATAAGTATTATTTCATGTGCTGTTTCTAGAAGGCAACAGTGCAAATGCAAACCTCTCTTAAGTGTTTGTGTGGTATCCACCACATTAACACCAGCGACTGTGACAACAGGGGATACCTCGATGCTGCCCTTCCTGACCAAATGTGTTGTCTACACGGACGGTGAGCTGAGCTTGTACAGCCCTAGGTACAGCTATAGGGCATTTCTGGACCACAAAGGACCAAACATCTTAAGCATCAAAGCTGTATCCACTGGCAGGTGTGCTGCCTGAAGGTTCCCTATGATACGGAAGTAGCATTAAAGAGGCTGACAGCTCCTTTGGTTATTTACCCTAAAGAGAGTCACGGGAGCTTAGTTTTATACTAAGCATTTTATATACACTACATACACAAGGATGCATAGTTTTATACTCAGCATTTTATACATATTTTTATACAGAATAAACCAAAACATAGGCAGGTTAAGATCACACAAAAAGCATGCAGCCAGACAAGGAACTGAAGGTGTATTCATCCAACTAATATGAATTAAAATAAGCAGAAACTAATTAGCACTGCCACTTCCTAACTGTTAAATGTGTTCAATTCATCATCAGAATTCTTGAAATTAAGAGGGAAAAGGCATTGTGCTGAGAAAAAGAAAAGAGAGCATCCACAGTTTTGTAGCCAACACATAGACCTCACAGCCTTTCCTTCCTGCAGTGAAACAAATGAAAGGATACGTGTCCTTCGAGAGAGAGGATGACTCACCAAGAAAGCTAAAGAAAATTCTTCCTGCTATATAGTTTCATAACATGGCCTGCTGAGCCACAAAACCACTAGTATCAACATCTTTGAGAAAGAGCAGATTCCCAAAACATTTGTGGTAAACATAATTCAACCGTGCTCCATGGTAGAGGTTTTTTGGTAGCTACCATGTTTCCAGGTAAAGTTAGAATCCATTTAAAGAAGACACTGTGGTTCCAAGTTTGACAATAGCAATTACTGCCAGTGCCAGTAAATACTCTGGCATTACACAGTGTGTATTTTTCAGTCATGTAGGCCTAATACATTTGTGGTATGCTGACATATCATGGAAATACTCAAACTACATAGGGACTTCAGGGGTAAGTTGCCAAAAAGATGTGAGGCTGATAGCCACATTTTGAAACAGTGAAGTTGAAAAACAAGTAAAATCTGCCATAAAAATAACTTTTATGATTTAAAACAGTGCAGGGAAAACTAAAAAACTCACCTATTTGTATGCACAATTTCTGAATGTATTGGATACACTTGCAAAATCTGGAATAAAAAGTGTACTTTGAAGGGTATTTCATTTATGGAAGTGCAGATTGCTTTGCCTGCTGATGCAGGGGTGGGGGAAAGACAGGTGGCATGATTATGGCTTCCTTGCCTTTTGTAGGTAACCAGAACAACTGAGTGTCTCTCTGAAACTGCCTCCCCACTGACACACATGGCACGGGAAACAAACAGGAGGAATTAGATGGCTGCATGCAATTGCTGGGCTTACTAGGACTCCAGCGGAAGCATTCGAGGCCGGGTTGGTTGGGCCCCTGGGCAACCTGGTCTAGTGGAAAGTGTCCCTGTCCATGGCAGGGCACTTGGAACTGGATGATCTTTAAGGTCCCTTCCAATCCAAACCTTTCCACTGGGGGAAGGAGTGAGGCGGGGGCGGTGGTGGAGGGAGAAACAGAACTTGGCCCCAACAGCAGAACTTACAGCTGACATGAACACATTTCCCCTTTTCGGCCATTATACCTCTCACGTGGTAATTCAGGTGAGTGATTAAGGCACAAGCGAAATGCACTTTTCCCAGTAGACAATGCTGGCTCTGCCTTGATGAAGGGAAGCTACGGTAGCTGCTATTATTGTTCTTCTTGGTTCATTTTTACACATGATTAAACAATAATCATAATCCTTATCTGAAGTTTAACAAGTAGCTAAACGCTAGTTGGCCTTGTCCAAATTAAGAGGCAAGGCTTATGTTTTGAAGGCAGAGTATCCACCACAGCCCAAGGCAAGCTGCAGGAAGAGTGAAGGGTTGGCACTGTGTCTGCCAAATATGAAGCTAACTTCTCTTTAGAGAAAAAAAATTGCCTCAGAGCAGAGCCTTGGCCTTCAGTGTGTGACTAATTTCCAACCAGGTCTTGAGATTTCCTAACAAGTTCTTTTCTCTTATGTAGACAATACTACTGCAAAATCAGAGTAAGTGTTAACATGAAGTGCTTGGATTACAATAGATTCCTAAATTCCCCATTTTTACCTGAAGGTGGCTGCGCACAAGCACCATGAAGACCTATCACTGTGGGATTTACCTATAAATCAAGTAATTTCATACAATTGAGGTGCATACTTACAACATATTATCTCTTCTGTAATGGGTGTAGTATTTTTAATGACTAATTTTATAATGTAAGAAGGATATAAACTTACTGCATGAAACAAACACATTCTCAGGTGTTTCTGCAGTTAAATTGTCTGAGTGGTTATAATCTCCTTATAAAATCTTGATACAGAAAGGCTGCCTCCTCCTGGTATATGTTAGCTTTAATCACTCCTCCACACACTTCTTCAGGCAACAAAACATATCTCTAATTATCCACATAGCTACTGAGGCATTTCTGTGCAATGATTACAGTAAATTGTCAAATTTATCTCCTATATAAGCTAGACTTTGTGAAACCGAAGTAGAACAGAAGATAGAAATTAGCTTGTTTAAAATACAAAGGACAGCTTTTATACAATTGAAGTTACAATGCTAGGCAAGAGTAGATGCTGAATGAAAGTACAGATTTCTTTGTTAATTTTAGGTTCAAATTCATGAAAATAAGTGGTGACTAGTATAAGTAACTTACGTAAGTGTGACCATTCTACACGTTAAACTTGAAAAATGTATTCTCTTCCTACAGTTGTGTTTTTCCTTTTTCATGTTGACAAAACCACTTATACCTCATGAACCTAAAATTCTTCTTTATATTTCAACTCATTCTTTGGATAAGACAGCAGGAGAGAATATAGCTGGGCATGATAATTTAGCAACTCATGCTACTAAACCATGAGTTAATTTAGTGCAAAACATTTCATACTACGAAACATGATAGTGATAAATTTTATTTATTTGTTTTTAAAAAGCGCACAAGCATCTCAATTCTCCTGGTCATTATTATCTTGTCTGCACAAAATTTTTATCCTCCCTTGATTTAAGAGGAAAAACATGAACGAGAGCAAGTCAAATGTAGAGCTAAATTTGAACAACAGTGGAGAAGGAAAGGATAAGCTCTTCACTGAAAAATTCCTCTGTATATCTTATATTTTCCTGAACTTGAGTCAAAATGAAGCCAGGAACTAAAGCCTTGAGGCTGTTGTCCTCTAGGAGAGAAGCATGAGTCATCTGTCAGTGACTGCCCAGAGGAGGGAGAGTCATCACTGACATATTTAAAAGAAATACTGTAACCTATAGTCTTGTCCTACTCAACAGAAGATGGAGTGACAGGGAAAAAAATTATCATGGGTAGTAAAAAACAAGGTGCAAAATGTGCCTTTTCAGGTTTTTTTCTCCATACAGTCTATACCCGGGAAGTAAAAAAATAAATTCTTAGCATCAAAGATGCTGGTCTGAGTTAAGCTGCCATTTTCCAGCATGGATTTGCTAAGGAAGGAGCTCAAGAATCTGGCCTCCCCATTTACAGTGATTACACATTTCTCTCTCTCATAACGCCACATCATGCAGCTTCCTTATATAAGCAGGTTGTGCCTATGTCTTGGTCCTTCCCAGAATGAAGAAGAAAAGGAATTATAAGCATGACCAAAGGAAGGTCACCTGGATTAATTGAGCTGGTAAATTAATCAAAGAAGGTAAGAGTGGCAGCTTCTACAGCAAGGGATATAAATAAGGAAATACTTCTGCAGCTGATTTTTCTCAAAAGTTACTAGAAAATTATTTTATCATCATCTAAGTAATATTCGTAAGTCAAAAGAATTTTCACAATCAGAGAAAAACTGCTATAACTAACACATTTATTTTTAGGTATGATGGGGTTTTTTTTCCACTAAAACAGCACGTTGTCTTTTTCTAAATTATAAAGTCAGCTGCACAATTAAAATAACCCAGAAATGGGCATGTATCCATACAGCAAACTTCCAGTCCCTGTGTAGAGTTTTGATTGCTGCTCAACTCTTCTCTGTCATTGACTGGTTTATTATATTACTGATTCTATTTATCTTTATTTAGAGATTTTTCTTTCTGAAGCACCTGGGGGAACTGAAGTGACCCAAGCCCATCACAATGCAGCTATTCACCGTGGACAGCACTAAGCAGTCACTCAAGGTTACTCAAGTAAGGAGTGGCTGCAATTGTTCCCACAGGGTTTGTGGGAGGCCTTGTTGGAGATAACAGCATCCTTTCCTACACTACAGGAAGTTCACACCATGAGTGTGTGTATCACCGCCCTGATTCTTCACTTCCTCCTCCAGCAGAGGTGCATCCAGCCAGGAAGATCTGTCAGTGACCATCACACACTCCCTTTTTGTCACAGAAAGCAAGGGGCATGTTTCTCCCCTTTTCACAGCATGATGACTCCTGTGTTTCATCAAGGATCCTGTGCATGGCAAGCAAACCATTTCAAGCTCCTATCCGCTTTTCCATGTCTCCAGCATCCACCCAGCTAGGCAAACAGGGCAAAGCAAAGCTGTGTTCAGCTGCAGCAGCAGCCAGCCTGCACAGCAATGCCACTCCCTCTGCAGAGGCGCAGTTTAAAGTTAATTCCAGAACGCATCTATTTTCCCAGGTTGGTTTGCACAAAGGAGTCCGTGTCCCTTAATGCTTTTCCACAGATACAAAAACTTCACTGAATGCACAACAGGGCCTCACCCTGAGCAGTGAACTTAATGTGACCAGCTCAGGGATCAAAGGTCTTACTGCACATTTACAACACAAAAAGAGTGGTTAAACAGTGTGACAAGAATGATCAAGCATTCAAGAATCATTCCCTACCACTTTATTTGATAGGATACGCTGTTTCCTATGCTCCTTCGAGTCCAGAATATTACAAGGGCAAGAAGGCAGAATATTAATCTTCAATAATCAGGCAAGAAGGAAACAAATAGCCTGGGTGAGAATGACAGCCATCCCCCCCGCATGGGTATATTTAGGGGTATTGTTGAACAGGCTACCACATGGAAAACCTCCCAATATTCCCCCCAATGCGGCAGCTTAGTACAGTGGTTTTGTGTCTCATTTCTGAGCTCCTCACCACAGGAATACAATTAGAGCCAGCATTAAGGCACTCCTCACCCTGGGCTGGCAGAGCCAACCCCCTGCCCTCTCCTTCATCAGAAAGCAGTGGTCTCACGGAGAGCATCATGGACATCATGCCAGGCACCATAACGAGACGGTGTGTCCCTTGTCAGTGGGCAGATTCATCCAGCTTGACAGCCCCCATTACCAGGCATGACTTACTAGTTTGGAATAGATTCACCACTAGAGGAGCAGGGTTGCCTGTCGACCATCATGGCAAGACCCTCTGGTGGATACTCTTAATGTCACACTTCACAAAACAAGCAGAAAAGTATACGGGGCTTTTCAGTTTTGCACCAGCAAGCAGCAGTCTTAATGGATATCAAATGTTTTAAATGGCCATGCAAAAAAGCTTGTTTCCTGATCCCAAATATTAACTATAAAAAAAGAGGACTTCTGTATCACTGCTTCAGTAAGACCGACCCCTTGTCCTTTCTGCAGTCTACATGTACATAGTCACACATAGACAGATGTTTTAAAAATGTAGATTTGACAGACAGACACAGCAATTTGAAATCTGTAGATCAGATTTGAATGATATATGGAGATTTGTATTTATAGAAACAGGAAAGAAGAGGAATGGAAGTACACAAGATCTAGGATAGGTGTGAGATCTAGGACAAATTATTTAAAACTATCCAACCTATAAATAATTCCTTAATGGTAAAGGAAGTTCTTGAATTAGCAGCAGCTTGAGAAATGGAAACCGTCATGGATAAATATAGCATGGGTATATTTATTCCCTGAAACTGTCCTTGAAAACATCAAGTCAGTAAGGAGGCAGCCATTCACTATCTGACACGTTTTCTCTCCATCAGTAAAAGTGTTTTGAAAGGGATTTGCATTACAAGAATTCTCAACAGATTTGCTGTTGCTTAGCACAACATGCTGCAAGTAGAACAGCATTTGCAGCAGACCTACTATCTGACCTAGGTCATCTCCTGATTAAACATATATAGATTGGAAGAGATTAGTCATTAAACAAAGTAGAAATACAAGCCAAGCTACTGCTTACATGAAGAAACTATATCCAATTAGCTGTGCAAGTGAGCTAAATGCAGGAATTAAGAGAAAGGTAGTTCCAGGACACTTCTGCCAGCATATCCTGTTCAGGTTGCCTGAACACATGCCTGCTCCACCCTTGCATTTTATGGAGTTATAGTTCCACATTCTGTGCTACAGGGACAGTGTTTCAAAGATTATTAAATCTTGATATGAGTATAATTGGGAGAAATGAAACATGAAGGAATTAATTAAAAAAACTTGAGTCAGGTAACAAAAAAGTTGCCCTGCCATGGTTTATTTAAACCTAAAGTTATAATCATATATATATCTATATATGCATTATCATGCCCACAGGTCATTCAGGGATCAGGCTGAGATCTCACTCTAAGCTGGTGCCTCAGTTCAAAGCCAGTCTCCAAGAACTGGACAGGAACCAGGACACAACTGAGCATTAACACATGACACACAGGCCATACCTCAGACAGCTTAACCTCAACTCCATGTCTGGCAGAAGTGCAACTCCATAGATAGTCCTGGCAAAGGAAGGGCTACTCGGCAATATAGCAAAGCTCACCCAAGAAGAAAGGGGAAATCTCCACTGACTGAAAGGGACAGTATAGAAATGAAGGCACCTGGCTAAGCAGTTAGCTGATCACCCGTAATGATGAGGCCAGTACATTCCATCTGTCAAAATGGTGGTATGATCACTTCTGTCCCCTCAAGAACCTCAGTGGTGCCTAGCCCAATTTTATTCCTTTGGGGATTAAAGTATCACACAGTATTATATCAGATAAGCCAAGATTTACCACTCAAAAGGAGAAGCTTTTCCAAACATCCACGTAGCTATGCTGGGACCTGCCATTTCCTTCACTGATGTGTGTACTTACAACATTGCTCTGCTCTGGTAGCTCTGGCATAGGAGACACCATCAACCTCACAAACACCTTGTACTCTCACATCTCCATTTATATTACTTCCCTTTTTGTTATTGTAATAGTAACAGTTTCATAACTCATTTGATCTAAGTGAATAATTTTACAGGTTTACAGTTATTGGTTATTTGATTTCCTCTTTGGAGATATAAATGGTAGAGGTACTAAGAAAAATTGGATTCAAGGTCTAGATGTCATATTGAGATGCCCCACAAGAAATCTAGAATGACCCAGGTTCATGTCCAAAACAAACTCCTTCTAAATGGTAAAAGCTGTAGTCATTGCACAGAGCTAAACAACTAACCCGTACTTAACAAAGTGTTTCTAATCAACAAGAACATGAGTGTGACTTAGTAGAAAGTCCTGAGTAAATTCAGTTATAATAGGCACGAAATGTAAAACTGGGTTGTGCATCCAAGTCTTGGGTGCGAAATTGCTCAAATTTCAGTGACATTTTGTCCTGGAGTTGTAGGTTGAGTGAATAACAACTTCAAAAATTTGAATCTACTGCTCTAACATTTTCAAAAGCCTCACTAAGCTTCAAGGAGCACTCAAATTCTTGATTTTACCCCACAAGGCAAAATTCTGTTATCTGATTTTCTACCAAAGGTGGGAGACTCCTATAGAAAACTACAAATTTCATCTGTCATGCCATATTTTACCCTACCATCTGACTTAACCTATTTCACCTAACCAACCTTCCACTAGACTGTTCAACTGGTTAAATCCTTTCTAAAAAAGACTTTGTAACTGATTCATGCTTTTACTTAAAGAATTCTTCACAGTTTTTACTGGATCTCCACAAGCAGAGGCAGCACAGAAAATTCCCTACAACACAATCTCATTTTAGGAAATGAAGCCCAAATAACTACTTTTTCTAAACAAATTTTATTTCTCTAATAAGTTTTGAAAAACTCTTACTTTTCATATCCAGGTTATTTTTTTTCCAAAATGACAATTTGACACAGTAAAAACTCCTGTCTTTGTTCAAGCACTCAAATATTAGGCACAAAAACATTAGTATTCCCCAAAACACTCTTGTGATAACACTGTAAAGCTGTTATGCATCAGACTGAACCTCTATACTGTGAAGTAAGTAGTGGAAAGCTTCACTGGGGTTTTTTATGAGTAGGTCTTTTTTGTTTAAAATGTTTGGTTGACAATAAGTAACTCTGGATCTACAGTCAGCCTTTATAAAAAGCCTGCCTAAATCATAGTTTTCATCCCTCTGCAAAAGTCTGGGGAAAAAAAGAGAAAAATTAATGAATGAAAAAAGTCGCCTGAATCTGACTCCACTGTTATCTTGAAGTTGCATGGTGCAGAATCAATGAATAGGCCAAAGAGCAGGGGTACCTCCACCAAAACAAAGAACTAGTGTTATTATTACGGATTCCAAATATGCATTTCTTATCCAAAATATCAACACTGGCACCTGCAGCTAATGGGGAAAGAGATGTTGCTGGATCTTTCATTAACCTTTGCTAAGTTTCTGACTTAGCATAAACTGGAGGATAACACGAATTTAAAAATGTAGAATAATGTAACAAAAAACCCAAAACTGTAGGGTGGAGCTGTTATTTGCATTTAGTTTTATATCCAGTTCACTTCCTGTTAGAAGAACTGCAGTCATACTCCGATACAACTTCGCTGCAAGCTATTGTTTAACCAGCACAGCAAGCCCAGCATTAACTTTTAGCCATTTCAAAATTGCTGACTGAGAACTGCATTCCTGCATTAGGATGCCCTCTCCAGCACGTTCAGAGTGCAATACTGTCTTGCAAAGAACACACACAGGGAAAGGAAAAGGGTAACGTCCTTCATGGACAAAATAAAGTCTTTGCCATTTATCTGCTATAATATTTAAACCTCATTACTGTGTTAAGCCACAGGTAGGCTCTCTCTCCACTTCCCTAGTCAAACTAGAGGCAGCAAGTAGAATATTTTCATTATTAATTAAACAAAGCCACTCCCAAATTGCTATGGTACCACAGAGCAGAGAACCAACACCCAGGGCTGCTGCTATTACAGATTCCTGCTCGCCAGCTCTGTGAATCATCCTGGGTGAAACTCAGTTACCAGGCAAAATCCAATGAAACCGAGCAAATTGGAGAGCAGCATTGTCCTACAACTGGCTACAAGGCTTTACAGAATTCAGCTCTCACCATGATGTATCTTCCACTCGAGCCAAAGTATTTTATCAAGTAAGGTTGGTTTCTACATAAACCAGTTTGCAAAGAGAATTGAATTTATCATAACAGCTGATGCAGTCAGAAAAAGCAAAGGGTATTCAGTTTGAGATTCACTTGAGAAGGGCTGACCTGTAAGAACTGAGATGCTTTCAGACTCAAGTGCCCTAATAGACCACCACAGTAGCATTCCATTACAAAACAAAAACAAACCAGAACAAAACAGATCTTTTGACAACGGGTCAAGAACAGAGCTTGGTTTTAATCTAAAGTTTTTAGAAAATGCAGAGATGTAAGAGATAGTTGGATATAGAAGTTTGAAGGTTAAGTCTTTCTGCTTAGTGTGAACCGGATCATTGGATGAACTCACAGAAGGATGGTTTGCTCACCAAACAGGCAACAGGAAAGAAAGATGGCAACATGGTGTGCTCTCATGAAAGCAAAACTCTTGTGACTGTCATGGAGGGGTCCTTGCTGAGAGATTCACCTTGCTAACAGAATCAGATGCTGCAGAGCAAAAGCAGTCATTATGCTTTACATGAGAAACTTTAGTGACAGGAAGAAATCCTTATGATTGTGCAGTAAAAATAATACTCCTGGAATAATTTTTCTTTTCAGTTTAAATTACCTGTAAACACAAAGCACTGGTTTCTTTTTTCCCCAGACTTCGTGAATTTAACTCTTCTTCCCTTAAATGAACACCTATAATCTTTCAACATGAACATAGAATATTCTGCGTCGGAAGGGACCCAGAAGGGTCATCAAAGTCCAGCTCCTGGCCCTGAACAGGACACCCCCAAGAATCACACCGTGTGCCACTTTATGTATCTTTAGTCTTCCGAGGCATGTGTCAGTTATCTCAAAAAGATTTGTTAAATTAAACTCTTATTTTCCTCATTTTCCAAGTCCAAAGGAACTAAAAAGACTGTGAATCATGCAGACCTGAGCCCTACTATACAAATACACACGCAACAGACGGCCCCACTGACTTCACTGGAGCACCTCACAATGTGAGTAGTACAAGACATTTTCACACCACAGGTTCTAGCAGGCCAAGCCCTTACAGATAGATTCAAAAAATATGGCAGCTCCAAGAAACTCTTACAGCCTGCAACTGAAACACTTAAAAGGTAGACCTACTTGCATTAGGAGTTTTATATTCCCACATTTTCTGTATTTAACAGAAAAAATGGGGTGACTTTATTTCAAAACCAATCTGACTGCCTCAAAGAGACAGTTGGAAACTTCTTGTTATTATGATGCATTCATGCCCAAGTCTCATTAACGTAGCAGCGTCAATCACCAAAAGGATGGTCTCATAATTCAAGATGCAGCTTGCTACTGCTTACATGAATTCTTAGGCTTTTATGATTACTCTCCTTTAATTAACCATTTATAAGAATGTTATTTATTTTTTGGCTGAGCCAGGACATTCAAGAGCAGAAAGCAGGACTGGTAGTGCATAGCAGCTACATGAGAGAGAAAGTCAAGCAAACTAGATGCTGATATATTGCACACATTAACCAGGAAGTTTGCAAGGAAAGACAGGTGTGACAATCTTATTGGTCAAGAGGGAAAAGAAACCTGAGTACAATGAACACCTCTCAAAACAATGAAAGGCATCTTAGTTGGACCCACTATCCAACAGACTCGGTATCTTCTAAAAGAATAGAAAAAAAGAAGAATTTTACTGGAGATCATGCCAAAGGTCTCAGCTCCTAACCACAGAGAACAGCTTTGCACATACACAAGTATGACATCTGCAATGCCCAAGTGTCCACACAAAGCTCATCCAAAACTGAAAGTAATTTTTAGCTTTTTAGGATTTTAAAATAGAAAGTATGGGGAGCTAGAACAGATGGTGGAGCCTACAAGCTGTCTCCAGTTTGTTATTTAATCATCATATGAAACAAATGAAAGTAGCACCTATCATATAAACCTTAAATGAAAATAATAATAATATTACTTACAGGCCCCCATGCCTGTGGTCTTTTGCCATATGACACCCACGTGAGTATAGCACTGAATAACTGCTTCTCTCCGAGTAACTGACATCATCTACCTGACTGCTATTCATTACCTTCAGTTTGCTTTTTAACTTTTGATAAGATATCTGACATTTAAAATGTCGAGCCAGTGGATGGAGCAGCACTGTGTACCACATTAGCCACTTGGATTCAGCACTGCTAACCAACACAGCAGACATCAGACCTTCTCAACAGATAAAGCAAAGACAGACACTCCCCAAATTCCCCCTCTGCTGCTGATTTATATCCCCTCCACCCATGCCAGAAAGCAGGTGGGTGCTACCAATTGGTCCCTCGTTGTTTCTGCCCAGCAACACCTGCAGAATGTCAGAGGCTGTCAGCTGCAGGCAGCTTTCTGCCAGCTGCCAGTTTGGTCTGCAGCTCCAGCAGCTGCATGTTATAAAATATGAGTGCAGGAAGTGAAACCCTAACCTGCTGGTGTTCATGATGGCTCAATGCTCTCAACTCTGAAAAAACTCAGCTAGCCAAAGCAGGTTAGTTACAGATCCTTAAAGAGAAAACAAGAAATTACACCTCATTTCTTCTTCTCATTCAGACATGTTCAAAGCAGAAATGGCTCCTAACAGACAGCAACTCTAGTTTGTGCATTTCTACGTATCTGTGGTTCCTCGTGAAGTGTTAAGTGGTCTATTTTCAGATCATGCTCCCATCCCCATCTATTTTCACATCATTTTTTTGGCGTACGGAGATTAAACCACCTTCACTATGTGGGAACTCCCTGTCTCCCAGGGAATCTCCAAGGAATACAGCTAGATCCAGGGAACAGCTGGATGCAAAAAGACCACATTGCCAAAGCGTGCTTCTATTTCAGTCATTCTCACAGCTGCTGGAATCACCTTATGGAGAGGAAGAGCAAATGAGATGTGACTGCTCTGTTTCAGCTTCTGAGCTTCTATGCTAGGCATAGCTGAATATATCTCAGCTCTTGCACCACTATAACCTAAGCATTTCCCGAGATTTGGGATAGCATTGCTTATGCCAGCTAGCAAAAAAAAAAAAAAAACCAAACCAAAAAAAACCCACTAAACATGTAATTTTAGATGAGCATTGTGCATTTGAATGGCAAGATAGAGCCACGTTATCGTCAAGCCACCAGCTGGAACTGTGCCAGAAGAAGAATAGGAACACCCATTCTCTATCAGCTCCCTGTGACTGATACTGCTTATTTAGTGTCACCACCTGCGGGAGTGTGCTTACCCTGTCCAGGCCATAACGTTTAAACAAGACTTTAAGTACACGTTGCCTTAAGTCACTCTAACTGGCTTGAACAGCCAACTAGCTATCCTGATAGGGATATTACAACTGTATTTGTACAGTGTATGACCACACAAAGGTGAAACATGAGCACCTCATGGGGAAAAGTTAATAACCATTCATTACTGTTCCAGCAATAATATCCTAATTTGTGAACATAGCATGGCATCTTTCCATTTATTTAGCGTATACTGGGCAACAGGTCAGCTGTAGCTGAGAGTGGGATATGTGTGGGTTCAGTTATAAGTTCGCCTTTGTATTATTTAATCTTTCTTTCATATATACTGGATATGTAAAGTCACAAAATAACAGAATTGTTGAATTTGGAAGGCACCTCTAGAGACTGTCTTGTCCAAGACCCCTGCTCAAAGCAGGGCCACCTACAGCAGGTTGCTCAGGGCTGTACCCCATTGAGTTTTGAATATGTTCAAGGATGGAGATTCCATTTTTCTGGACAGCCTGTTCCAGTCTTCAATCACCCTCACTTTACAAAGGGGAAAAAAAAATTCTACTTCATATTTTCATGTGATTTCCAAAATATCAGTTTGGGCTCATTGACTCTCATTCTGTCATTTCATTTCAGAGAAGAGTCTGGCTTTGCCTCCTACTTAGAGTCAAAAAATCATAGAATGGTTTGGGTTGGAAGGGACCTTTAAGACCATCTAGTTCCAACCTCCCTGCAATGGGCAGGGACACCTTCCACTAGACCAGATTGCTCAAAGCCCCATCCAACCTCAACTTGAACACTTCCAGGGATGAGGCAACTTCTCTGGGCAACCTCTTCCATAGCCTCACCACCCTCACAGTAAAGGATTTCTTTATCATATGTAATCTAAACCTACGCTCACACAGTTTAAAGCCATTCTCTTTTGTCCTGTCACTAGATGACCTTGGAAAAAGCCCCTCTCCAATTTTCTTGTAGGCCCTCTTTAAGCACTGGTAGATGCTATAAGGTCTCCCCGAGCCTTCTCCAGGCTAAACAACCCCAACTCTCTGCCTGTCAAATACATGCTCAAGTGCTTTGATCATCTTTGCCCTCCTCCAGACAAGGAGGTCCCCACATAACGTATTTATACACACTGATGAGATCCCCTGAGCCATCTCTTCTGTAGGCTGAATAGTCCCAGCTCCCTCAGCCTCTCCTTGCATGACAGATGCTCCACCTTTTTACCATCTTTGAACCCCTTTGCTGGACTTGCTCATGTGTATCCGTATCTCTCCTGTATTGGGGAGCCCAGAACTGGACCCAGCACTCTGGATGTGGCCTCCTATCCCTCCACATGACACTGAATAATGGCATTAATAATCAAACTTTGTTGAAACAGCTCTTTGAAATCTGACAGCAGAGCTGTCCCACCACCTCTCTAAAATATATTGCACTTGTAACTTGTGCCAGTGCTACACTATCCTCCTCATGAAGATGATTTTACTGATGTGCCTCATGCCTATGAGCCTCCCAAGGCACAGCTCATGGTCCTAAAACTGGTGAGTTTGGATCCTTCATCTGTATAGCACTGATGTAGTTGCAGGCTGCTATTATATAGTCCCCCATCCTCCTCTACAAATTAGACAAGCCCAGTCAATTTCTTAAATTTTAGTAGAGGTCAGTTGTTACATTGACAGAAATGTAGAGTACTGCACTCTAGGGGACGGGGAGGGGGGGGAAAGAAAAAAAACCCATTTCCTACACTCCTCAAAAAACCTCAAACCAATAAACAAAAAAAAAAAAAAAAAAACAAAAAAAAAACCACAAAAGCCCCCCGAAAAAAAAAACAAAAAAAAACCATAAAAAAANCCCCCCCGAAAACAAAAACGAAACAAAACCATCAAAAAACCCCACAAACAAAAGAAAAAAAACCACAAAACACCAAAAAAAAACCCCCCAAAAACCAAAAAGAAAGTAAAGACATAGAAGAGTTAATCCCTGGTCTAAATTTGGATACCTAATTTTCCAGCTCAGTGGCTGAGGTGTAGAAAAAAAGATAATATTCATGATCTTGGAAATCCAACTCAGAAATGAGACTGCTAAATCCCAGATTTAACCTTGTCAAGGAGGCAACTGGCACTGTCCAAGCAAAAACCTTCATCCAGCATGAAGCAAAGGGAGAAAAAACGGTATCATGATATGGACAGAGTGGGCACATGATAGAACATCTGAGACATGACAACTGTGAGATCTGCTGCACAAAGGTGGCTGAACCTTACAATAGAGTCCCTTAAAACTGTGCAGTCTGTGACTGACTAAAACTGCACATTCTGTGACAAATACAAAAGCCAAGGCAATGTCAAGAATCTGTGAGAAGATTGAGGGTACTGTGGTGCACATCATGCAGGCCAGAGAGTATCAATACCACAAGAGTCTGCACAGCTTGGAGAAAAAGACCAACACTATCAGGAACAGAGAGAAACTTGGCAGAATGTATACACTTCATTTCAAAGGTAATGCTGATTGGGATATTGACCCCAAAGCAAAAGCAATATTAAATAATGTGACAGTAGCACACAAGCAGCAGTGGGGCTAAGAAAGAACTTGTGTCAGTGGGTTCAGCTGGAATTTCACTGAACAGATGTACTTACTGGTCATTCATTTAAAACAAACAAATAGACAAACAAACAAAAAAACCCAGGATGGAATCCTTTATCTTTGCAAACTTTCAAGTGAGTTAGTAAGAATAAAGAAACTCCCATCCCTTACTACTTAAGGACTACCAATTCTGGAGTCAGAGGTGGGACATTGTGTCACTGGTACTCACTAGAAACCAAAGTTTTCTGATCTTTGAGGTAAAGTATTTGGAAAACTGAGAGAGTTTGGGATACAGATAAACAAACATAAATTTGAAATAAGAGCAATGAATACAAAGGGGACACACAGAGAGATCACAGCAAGGTGGCAGCTCTGGAAGACTCACTGAATGACAGATATTGTGGCTCAGCTACTCGCTTGTAACAGAGTTTATCATCCAAGGAAAGGGGTTAATTAAAAACTGTCTGTTAAAGACTGTCCATGTGATACTAAGTACAAAAATAAGCTGTCCAAAACATTAAGGTCTTCCCACCATTCTCATATATTACAGTATATCAAAAATAGGAAATTTGTAGCTTACATATTTCAAGCAATACTCAAACCTGAATATCAGTTGCTTAGACAGGGGAAGAGTCACTGTCTTTAATCTTGGAGTACAGAAAACTTTCTGGTTTCAGACACAGTTAGTTATTTCAATTACCTAAAATATATTTACTTAAGTACAAGAATTTCAGGCATGAAGCTTTGCTGATCATAACTGACTTTCCCAGTTCAAAAGACCACACAAACAGTCTTCTTCACAGGCTGTGGTAGACCTCCAGCTTACCAGTCCCTCTCATCACAGAATTCCTCTTCACTCATTTGCTGCCTTGCTGTGGAACTGAACAAAACATCTCAAAGTTAAATCTAAATGCTGCCAGGCTTTCCCTTACTAAACACAAGCTGAGCAATTAAGTCCCACATATGCTGAAAACCTTGACACTCCTTGGTGTAACAGACCATGACAGCTGCCTTATTGTGTGAAAAAGGGTATTAAACAATGCAAGAACAAGTATATTCAATATGGGTCTTCAAATGACTTAGTGATTTTAAAACATGTCATTCAGCAATGCCTCCCAGACACTCCAGTACTTCAGAGCTCAAAACAGAGTATGGTATAAGAACTGGTTACACGATAAACCTAAAACTATGTAAGGGGCACTCCATGCTTTTCATGCTAGCCTATATCCAGTGGTGGTGATTTCTATTACAAACACCCACATATAAGTGAAAAAGAATGCCTTCAGAGATATCAAAATCCTCATGGGCTGGTCTTTTGTTTCGCAAGCAGCGATTAAAGGATCAGAATGTCGTATTTGAAATCCTTACCACCTCTTCTGCTAGCCAATTTGAAAAGTCTTACCAATGAACTATAGGTAATGCAAGTTAATTGAGTAATTCAATCAACAAAAAAGAGGAAATTGTTGGATTGATGTATTTTGGGAAATCATCATCCTTCAGGACAAATCATCATATTCTTAGCAGATACTTATCTGAACTCCGGTTACCAGCTTGAGGTGTTCAGGAATAGAAAACTTCAGAACTTTTGAGTTTTTAGCCCTATATTGAAATGCGGCTTTGTACTGAAAATAAAGTTGACAAGAGATGGTTGAACCATGGTCTTCCACCTCTCAGGAGAATGTCTTCACCACTTATAAGACGCCAAGTCCTTCCTAGTCTCCCCCTTAGTAGTGTGCACTCTATTTGCATGTATTAGCAAACATGTGAGAAAAATTGCTTTCTTGCCTAACAGACCACAATTAAGCTGGGAAGTGGGGTATTTGGGGTCTGGTACCTGCTCCAGCATAAATGACTGTTATACGAAAGAAACAGTGTTGACATGCATGACTGGGGACATAATCATCATGGCATACCCCAATACAGACAGCACTTACCTATAATAATCATGATAAGGATTTGAATTATTTCAGTGGAAGAGAGAAATAAAATGGGACCTGCATCTGTCACAGGTGTCAGAGGTGTCTCAGCTGCTAAATTTTGGGTTGTAAGGCTTTCCAGAAAATTTCAGTCAAATTTCACCCAAAGTGCTTTTGGGTGATGAAAAAGTCACTGATCAGTTCACATGGGGTTAAAGCATTGACAACAGAAATTTGACCAGTCCTCAAATAAATTTATTCTGCTTTCACTCATTGGATCTTACAATATACTACTACTTTAGGAGCACTGGAAGCTTGCTGATTCCCAGATTTGGCCCAGTCTCTGGCTTTGACTCAGAGCATTCTTAGCGTGGGATTGACTATACATCTCTTTCATTACTTTTCATTCACCCAACATAAAGCTTTGATATTTATTCTGAGCACTAGATCATAAGACTTTGAAACATGTGTTTATTATGAAATTAGGAGAAACAACTGAGTCCTAAAACTTATATATTACAAAACACAAGGAAAAACAAAGCGCTTCAGAGAATGCCTTCAAAACAGCTGTAACATCAATCACCTGAAGCTGTGATGATTTGTGCATAACCTAATGAACAAAGGCACCTGTTCAGGGGGAGGAGTCAAAATCATATTAAAAATCCAATTACTAGTTTTATAAAGGTGTTAAATATTAATGGTAATAGGGTCCACCACATCTTAGCAAAAGAGGAAAAACCTTCTTGGATAGTCCTATTTTGTTCCAAGCTCTCTGGGGCAATTCCTGAAGGATTTAGTTAGTAAGGTGGAGAAAGCAGTTCATTACAAACTGCCAGAAGCTAACTTAGTGTCTGGGTACAGTCTCAGGGTCCAAGCAGGGAGCTGTGGGAAAGGCTGAGCTCCCCTCTCTCTTCATTAACAAGGCACAAGGTTGACTTAGATAAAAGTTTAATATCTAATTTAATGTCTGCATTGAGATCACTGAGTTTGAGCTAGCAGGGAAGCCCCTGTGAGTAGCTGTATTTGAATTATTGAGTTTCCTGTAGGAAATAATTCTTTCAGAAGGCTATGTGGAAACAGGCTAAGGTAAATGCATCTCCCAAAAACAGGAGAAAGCAAAGGTGCAAAGGAAATGGAGGTACATCTGAGACTGGAGCCAAGGAGTGCGTGGGGGCTTAGTTTTGAGGATGCATTTTTAGACAAAACCCAATTTTTTAAAAAAAATTTGTGAGAGCCTACCTGCTCACTATCTCTTCACATCACCAGAGAGAAACTAGAACTTCTGTTACAGGTTTTAAAACTACAAAATGCTCTTAGGTGTGGCCTGAGAAGACAGTCAGCAAGAACTGTAAGTGTAAAATTACAATTATGAATTGTCTGAGCTGAGACAAAGATTTCAAAAACTGGTACACAAGGTTTACTTCTAAATCTGTACTAAGGTGGATTAAGGATGTAACCTGATTGTTTGAGTGAGTGGTCCCATATCCAAATATGGATCTTGGAAACTTATTTTGGTATATGTTTTGGAAGAAAACCTGAGTGCATGTGGTTTAGATAGACAATATAGAAGCTAGCAAAATACATCTCTAAAACTTCAGGGAGAAGTGCTGCAGAAGAAGAAGAATAAATTTATATGCAAACTCTCTCATTTCTTTATCAGGAAAACATACATGTATCATAAGATATACAGAAAGGGAAGTTTAAATGACTGATGTCACTGGGAGCTTTGGTGTCACCCTTCTAATAAGTCAAGCAGCTAGGTAAAGCATGGTAATACTGAATATTTGTAAGGAACAGCAATAATTTGTTTTAGCTTGAGTTCACCATCTGGCTTCTGCACCATGTTTTCCTACTTATTTATGAAAGAAAAAAAAATCCAAATCTAGACTGTGATCCAAAGCTCTTAATTCTCTTAAGTATATTTGCAACAAATGGGTGCTGCTAGCAGCCATCAGAGAGCACTGTGAATTTCAAACAGAAAAATCCGTATCTGATGGATTTCATCTACCCAGCTGAGTAATGTTAAGTACTCACTGCCCATGAACATGTGATTTTAATCTCACTGAAATATATGAGGCATGCACCAAGAACATACCGTGGTTTTAACATGTATTGCTGAGGACAGAATCACACCGACCTCCCTGCAGAAGGACGGTCTGCGGACAGCACAACAGTCGGAATGGCCTTGCAGGCACCCAAAAAGGTCCCATTTTCCTGAGCATTTTGCTGTATTATATGTGTATCTGAAAGCTAAAATTATTGGTGTTCATGTTGTAGTTAAAAATAAATGTCTACACAACAAATTAATCCTGGAATTTGAATTAAATGCTGGTTCAGACCTCTGCTTATGAACACAGTTTTTTGTTACAGCTTCCAAATACATTTTTGAGGAGATTTTTACAAACTTTCTTTTAGGTTTTATTAAAATTTTTCTATGTGTTGTTACATGTGCATGTGTACACACATATCTGTATAATGTACATAGTTAATTATCTAATTAACCTCTATAGTTCGGACTCATCCATTTAAGTTTTTCTAAGGACTAAAAGAACAGTGATCCATACTGATTTTCCAACCAATCAAAAAAAGACAAATCACTCTTCAGGCAAATCAGGAGTCTTGACTTCAGCTTACCTGGATTTGGAACTTTGCCAACCTTTGAAAATCACCTTTTCAATAAACATCCCAAAAGTCTACCAAAACATCTCTGAGCTCTAGGTACGGTATCTGACAGGAAACTGTAATGTTATTTAATTATGAGATTAACTCTGAATGTTTTGGTGGGGAAAAAACTTGAAAGTTTAGCTCTTTGGAAGTAGTATTCAAATTCAAATCTTGTGGGTGGAGTTGGGTTGTTGAGGTGCATAAATAGGCAATAGGAACAGCAGCATTCACACTGTAACCGGGAACACCTTTGCACCCTGGCAGGCGTCTGGGAGAGTAAGTAAGGTAAGGCACTGCACACTCACTGCTTCAGAAAGTGCTGGGGGAGCTGTGAACCTGCTGCGTGGGGCTGGGGGATCTGATCAGTGGAAAGAAAAGACTGCAGCAAAGCAGGCACAGTCCAGCACAGTTTGATATGAAGGAAAATGTGTAGAGAAATGTTGGCTTTTCAGGCTAAAAGAACCAGCAGAGGAGGGGTTATTTTGGAAAACTTTTCAAAAGCGCACATATTCTTCCAGAGGCAAATCTTTTAAGGAGCAGGTTCGATGTTCTGCTGTCTTTGGTTTCTGCACTCAGCCTCCACAACAGCACAAAAATGTGCCTGGTCTTTGATTTCCTGGTTGTCCTATACCTTTTTTGTTTTTTTTATTTTTCTTTTTAAAGAAGCATTACTTCCGCCATACAGCTCTAAGCCAAAACAACTCTTGAGGCAACCCTAACAATCCACAGAGTTTAATTTAACTTCATCCAATTTTCTTCCTTGCCAAAGAGGCTTCTCCTATGGCAGGAAGGCAGTCTGATGGAAAAGTTGTATTTCAGAGCCTTGAAACAGTGACTGTTCGGATGTTTGAGCTCTACCGGACATCCCAGTAGCAAGGAGCAGTGTCACTGATGGAAACTCAGCTAATGTCTCCTCCTGCAGTTCCTACCCAGAAAAACACTTCTGTTTCCCTGGAGTTTAATTTTCATTGTCTGAACTTTAAAAACTGTCAGCCTGTTGGTTTTTTGGTTTTGGTTTGGTTTTTTTTTTTGTTTGGGTTTTGGTTTGAGGGGTTTTTTATCTTTTGAATGTTCTGTATCACTTTTAGAATATCTTAAAAATTTCTTATTTCACCACTATATTGGTTCTAGTTTCTAGGAGGAAATGTAATGAGAAAACATAGGGTCATAAGTGCTTTACCCCTTCAGAGAAACAACCCAGCTGAAATGCTGAGGAGCTTCCCATTAGACATGTCTCATCTCAAGACTCTGGCTGAGGAAAAGCCCTCTGCTTTATGCTGCTTCTACCCTCAAACTCCATTTCAGCTCTTACTGTGCCACACAGCAACTTCTCCCCACTCTTTTTATTATAGATTCTGCTGGTTTTAAGGATTAGATGATACTTTTAAGGGAGAAGACAGTTTCAACACCACCATCAAGCTGTGTCGGTGTTAATGCTCACTGTAAAGCCTGGCTTAACATTCTGACTTCTCACTTGAGTTGCTCCCACAGCAAAATGGGGGAAGAGCCAAGACAAGTTAATTTTTCAGCACCTGCTGCTGGGTTACTATAGCATTGGGAGATCGAGGTAGAATTGTGAAATTATTAGGACTTTCAAGTACTTCTGGAATTGCCAAAACTGAATATTTTACTGAGCATATTCAATACATGTAAAAAGAAGAGAGATAAACTAACAAACACATATACACATATCCTAGAAGGGTCACAGCCCAATGGCATGAGCAGGGCAGTGAGAAGCAGCTGGCTCCTTCAGGGCAGTTTGCTGAGCAAACCTCACGTTTCCTCACCGTTCCCCCAAGCCCAAGCCCCTGCCTGGAGCAGTTCATTTTGGCCCCGACTCCCCCCACTGCATATTTGTGACTTGATCTACTGCCTAGCCGTCCTTATCTGCTGTTTGCTTCACAGCCAGCACCAGCCTGGGAGGCACCACAGTGATGGGAAGTTTCTCTCATTTGTTCCAGGAGCAGCCATGGAGAAGAGTTACATGTCTGTGTTCCTGCTGCTCGTTGCCATCTCCTGTGTTCTGGCAAAGGATGCAGGCAAGAAGGATACAAAGGAGACTACTGCTAAGCCGAAACTGCCTCAAACACTCTCCAGAGGTAAAAAACAACCAACCAAAAAAGAACCCCAAATTAAAAAAAAAAAAAAAGTGCAATCATGAATGCTTTCGTTACTATGCTGTTCTAAAAAATGAATTTTCTTTAAACTCATTCTGCAAATACCTTTACCTAGCCCCCTCTCCTCCTTTATTCCTGACTTAAAGCCCCATGGCAGTGGGGTTGTTCCAAGCCTCTCCCGGCACAGGCCGGCAGGATTCGAGCCCCAGGCCACAGGCCTGGCTTATAACACTCTGCCTGTGTGTGTCCTCTCCCATCCCCTCCCACAGGCTGGGGAGACCAGCTCATCTGGACACAGACCTACGAGGAAGCTCTCTTCCGTTCCAAGCACAGGTACCCACCCTGCCATCCCCGCTGCGCTCCCCCTGAGCCCCCTGTGCCTCCCCTGTTCCTAATGAGGGCTCCTCTTTTTCAGCCAGAAACCCCTGATGATTATCCACCACTTGGAAGACTGCCCACACAGCCAAGGTAATCCCTTTGCATTGGGGAAAAAAAAAAATGTTTTCAGTTTCTGGATAAATGTTGTTTAAAAAAAAAAAAATCAGCCACCATTCTGCTTTCTTGCACCAGCATGGGCAGTGCTCTTCTGGTTGCTATCCCACACAGGTATTTTCTAATACGCAGAAACAACATAAAAATGGTAATTCAGTAGTACATGATACAGAATGGAAACAGAAATGAGCGTGGGTCAGCAGGGTCTGACTTCTGACAAATCTGGTTTTGGTTCATGTCACAATCAGCCAAAACCAACAGCAAGACCAGTAGTGAGAAACAATGATTTATCGTAAACAACATAGTTCTCAGTATCATCAGTAATTGAGACTGAATCCAGCCAGGGACTAAATCAAACCAGGCTGAAACTAAGCTCTTGCAGGATTTCTGGCAACTGGGACTGCTCTTTTCCCAGTGTCTCTGAATTTATCTGGGGGCCCTTCTTCCTGCAAGTTGATCCACATGGCAAGACCTTTGCATCCATCCAGAGCTCCAGTAACTCCAGAAGACTCTTCTTACAAAAATTAAAACCCTTCCAAACGTTTTGGGCCGAAGCCCTACATGTTGTATTGTCAAGTGCCTTAAGAACTGCAAGAAACTGCAACAGTAGAACAGGACGTTGGAACAGCCAAATGCTCAAGTTCAAACCTAAGCAGACAAATCCGAGAGGCAGCTGCACTGTCTGAAGATGGGGCATTTTGTACCAATATAATTACTCTTTAATGCAGAATATAACTTGAGTGGGTGGAATGAACTGGAAACCTTCATTTGCTGCAATTGTAAACTGGGAATGCTCGTTTTGATTCTGCCAGTTTGCTTGAATTTCTTTTTTGAGGACAAACGATTCCAGGGGCATATTTTTAATTTTCTTTCCCATTTGTTTCCACTCTAGCTCTCAAGAAGGTTTTTGCTGAACACAAAGATATACAGAAACTGGCTGAAAAATTCATTCTCCTGAACCTTGTCGTAAGTTTCCCAGTTAAACTTCAGTAAATAAAAGCGATAAAATTCTATTTTTATTTATGGCTTCTCTAGCTTCAAGAGCTAGACTTGGTCAGGAAAATGGCCACTGCTGAAGCATAACAGATTTGGTACTAAGTGTTTCTTCATTTGTACCTATCAGAAACTCAAAATGTGAGGGAATTGAAAGTTTAACAAGAGCATGAACTGTTGTTATCCATTTCCAATTCCAGCTGTTAAAACACTGCATCCCTGACAATTAATCTCTTAAACTGCAAAATGTATTGTTTGAGCAGGATCTCATAACACAAAGCAAAATGAAGGAAAAAATATTTATGTAGCATGCTCTCCTTGACTGGGAACCTTCTCTGTTTTCTTTAAGTATGAAACCACAGACAAGAATCTTGCACCTGATGGCCAGTACGTCCCTCGGGTTTTGTTCATAGGTGAGTACCTCAAGCATCAAAGCTGAGTTTAAAACAGAGTCCCTGCTGCACCATACATCTCAAATCCATGGGCTGATTAACAGTAATTTATTCCATGAGAAGTATAAGGGTTTTAGTTGGTTTTGTGGATGACCCATCAAAGCAACCTCAGCCAGCTCTACCGTTACAGCATTCCTCTCTCAATGACATGATGCCACAGTCCCTGGAATGGGTAATCCATCCCATTCCTAATAAACCTGCAAACACAACACTCAAAATTGGAGCACCAGTGACTCTGTAGAAGACCAATCTTTTGGTCATTAGCAGAAGCGGGCATGTCTTGCAAACATTTAGGAAGCAAGCAGGAGTGCAAAAAGGTTGATTTTCTTTTATTTCTTTGCACTTGAAGGTTAGTCCTGTCCTCTACAACTTCTCTTACCCTTTTTTTCCAGATCCTTCCCTGACTGTGAGAGCAGATATTACTGGAAGATACTCAAACCGTCTCTATGCATATGAGCCCTCTGACATTTCATTGTGTAAGTAGTGTTCTGAAACATTCTGAAAATATTCTTAAAGCAGTCGCATTTTTCATGCAACAAGGAATAACACCAGGCATTACAGACTCTTGCAACCAGTAGTTGCTGAAAGACATTTAACAAGGATTAAAATTAAACAGGATGCTAGACTTAAACTCAGTGAGGTGAAGAGAACGATGCCAGAGCCCTGGAGCCTTAAGCATCCATCTGTTTTAAAAGCAAGTATATGTGAACTTGCATAATTCAGCAGTGTTCACTGCAAGTAATGTGAGGACTCTCACACACGAGTCCTGCTGGGACAGGTCAAGAAACCTGGGAGCAGGGAAAGATGTTTGCTACAGCCCTCCCTTGCTGCTGCACAGCTCCTGTCTCTGCCCTGTGAATGCCCATGCATTTGCACTAATATATGTATGTTCTCACCAGTCAAAATTAAACACATGACATTCATGAATTGCTTGGAAGAGCACAGTGCATCAGAATCCCTATAGAATTAGGCATGTGACTAAAAGCTTTAATAATAATGACGTTTTCTCTGCAGCATTTGCAGTTGCTGGTAGAGGAAGTTGCAGCAAAAATAACATACATGAATATTTCATTTCTAGTGTATTCAAATATGCAGAAGGCGCTGAAGCTTCTGAAGACTGAACTGTAAGGGGAAGAAGGAAGCCCTTAAATATTATAGTCTCATCTTCCATCTCTTCTCCACACACTGACGCTGGTGAAGAGACTATTTAGAGTGATATTTAGTGATGTGTAGTGATGGTTTCTATACATAAACACTACTGTTTTATGTTAGCACTTTTGTACTGGGCAGCATTTTTAAAAGCTGGAGGCTTTTAATTTAAGGCGTACAGAAGAAAACTGTATGATCCACCTGTAAAAATGATTTTTTAAAAAATAAATCCATTTTAAGTGTTTACATACAAAACATTGCTGTGGTTTTTTTCCTTGTCTTCATCTACCATTGTTAGAAAGAGTTAAAATCACTATGTTGCTTGAGACCACAGCTTGCATTTTACATTTAAGCACTTTGGAAGAAAAAAGGCTGTTGTGGGTTAATCCTGGCAAGCAGCTCAGTGCCACACAGTCACTCACGCTCTTTCGCCATTCCAGTGGGATGGGAGAGAGAAATCAGAAGGGTAAAAGTGAGAAAACTTGTGGGTTGAGATAAAGACAATTTAATAGGTAAAGCAAAAGGTGCGTGCAGAAGCAGAGCAAAACACAGGATTAATTCACTGATCCCATGGACAGACAGGTGTTCAGACATCCTCGGGAAAGCAGGGCTCCAGCACATGGAATGGTGACTTGGGAAGACAAAAACCATTACTCCAAATATCCCACTCCTTCCTGCTTCTTCTCCTAGTTTGTATGTTGAGCATGGCACCAGATGGTATGAAATATCCTTTGGTCAGCTGTAGTCAGCTGTCTCAGCTGTGTCCCCTCCCGCCTGCTCCCACAGCCCCAGTCTACTTGCTGGTAGGGCAGTGTGAGAAGCAGCAAAGACCTTGTCTCCATGCCAGTGTCAGCAATCACAGAAAACCACCTTGTGTTATCAGCACTGTTTTGGTCACAAATCCAAAGCACAGCACCATACAAGCTACTGTGAAGAGAATTAACTCTACCCAGCCAAACCCAGTAGACGAAAGCAGCTTTTTATCTCCAGTTTCAGCAGCTAGCTAAGCTCTGTATTGCTCACTCTGCTTTATCTCCATTTATTTTCTTGTAGCACCAGCCTATATAGAGCTTTCATTATCAGCCCTTCCTTTACACTTAAGATAACAAGTGCAAACCCTTCCCAGAAAAGTACTTGAGACTAGAGGATGGGGTTGTTTGCATGGAGAGGTTTATTTCTTTTTTTTTTAAAACTGCCTGCATTCTGAAGTAAGATAAAACTGCTTCCCTTAAAAGGTCCCTGCTTACATTAGATTTCAGTAAAGCCTTGAGATGATTAATAAAGAGATGCCGTATTGAGTATGTGTTGGTTTCATGCCTATGTTACAGCTTGTGACTGCTTATTTACAACCCCAAAAGGGACAAGAGAAGTCTGAACTAAAATTAACACTGCAGATGAACACCATGAGAGTACACACAACCTTAAGACTTAGGCAAAAAGGAGACTTTCCATCCCCAAATACCTAAGAGCTCAGCAGCAGCATGAGTGAGAAACGCTTTGCCCAGGACTGTACCTTCATTATCTTCTCAGCTCTTGGGCAATGACAGCATTCTTATCACTACTGTTACCATTGCTGTCACCACCAGTGATGGTGAGAACTACAAAAGAGGAAAACACTGAGGAAGGCAGGACAGGTGAGAGAGGTGAGAATTTCACCTCAAGGGAATCTCAGCAAAATTAGAAGGAAGGTACTTGCTAATATGTTTTGGCAAGCTGTGTGAACCCTACCAACCAGAAAATCTCAAGTGGTACCTGCAAACTGTTCTAGACATGCAATGCAGTATTCCTTCAGTGGTTCAGTAAGATGTTCCTTTCTATTGCAGCATCCAGAAGACAGAGGAAAAAGAGATGCAATGATGGGCAGAAATACTCCATAGAAGCAGCTATCAGTGACAAAGAGCAAAAAAAGTGATCACATCACTTAGCAGAGGGACAGCACAGAGGGAGGCTGGAGCGAGTGGTTATCAGAATCACCTTTACCTACTCAACCCAAAGTACACTCGCTAGAGCTCTGTATCTAACCTAAAACAAAAGCTGCCTGTGCCATCATGTTTTACAAGTCTGTTTTAGTAACACTACTGAAGCAGATAATTTTATTAGGCAGATGTACTGATCCTGTGGATAACATCCAATGAATGGACATAAAGCATAACCTACAAGGGTCTACTAGTCTGTCTACACACTATAGCTGCAAATATCCAAACTAGTTCAGCCTACAAGTACCAAGAAATTAGTTTTTGAAACTGAAATAATTTTTTTGCACTCAAGGCTATGCTTTTGTAGTTTGCTTTTCACCTTAGCCAAACTGTCAAGAATCTTAATACATAAATGGTCAACTTAATCCAGTTCTTTTAATACTCCCCTTCAAACACAGATTATTTAGGTTTACAGAGTCACCAAGCCAAGCTGATATATCTATAAAAGCCTCCTTCCATGTACTTGGAAAATCTAGGAAATCATGGTTGAAACACATGCGGTTGATAAGCTGAAGTACATGGGACATGGGGTTTGTAGAATTCCATTAGCATTCAGACAGACAATCTTTAAATAATTCAACCTAAAAACAGTAATGTAATTTATTAACTCTAGCACATTCCCCCCTATTCACTAGTCAGCTATAGCTTTTAAGGCACATTTCTACAGGTATTACTTCAAGTTATAGAAGCTTTTCCTTTTGTAATAGTTACCTTCATGTGATAGGAGGCACATACAATACAGTGATATCAGTATGTTAGTTAAGATCTGGACTCACTTCCTCAGATTCAGAAGAATTACATTTTATTATTTTACAGCCAGTTTTTCTAATATGATAAAAATGTGTGTTTTGGAGGAAATCAATGTATCTTTCTATATTTTTCCAGAATAACAAAGTTTAAGAGAGCACATCAACACAACTAGGGTCAAAAGACATCTAATGTAAGCAAAATGAATGCTCCGAGTTAAATCACTCCAATACTTGTATACTCTGCTGCTGTAAATAGCTTCTAGAAAATCTGGTTACAATGAAGTCCAATTGTCAAGTAATCTGCTAAAAATTAAAATGCCTCTCTAGAAAACAAACAACGACAAAAAAATCTTTATATGGCAAAGACCTTTTTTCAAAGAGAAAGCAATGAACAAAGAAAAGTTCTACGACAAAAGGCATCACAAATGGGTGTAATTTTTTTTAAGTGCTCTATTTTGGCATGCCAGAACAGTACAGCATTTCTTGTATACTCCTGAGTCAAACCTCCCCTGAGAGGCTACCTTCTTCCCCTCCCAAAACCAAAGTCAGACTCAGTGTGATTGCCCCCCTTCAGAAAGCGAATCCACACCTCTAATGAAAATGTCAAGACTTGTATGGGTTGTATTTTGGGGTTTTTTAATCACAATCCTGAAGAAACAAAGTATTATTAATGTGACAGAAAAATTTTAATCAAACCATATGATTCCCTGATCAGTTTTTAGACCACTAAAACAAATTCACATTATGAGACATGAGAGCTTCTGAAGCGATAGTATTTTCAGTATTTTTGCACTGATGCACATTCGCATTCCAGTATCACCTACCGTATTTATGAAACCAGACCCACCCAAAACTAAGCACTAACAAAACAATCAGGAAAAAAGTCAAAACTGAAGCAGCAATATGGTATTATTTTAATCTTCATTAACCCTATCCCTATGACTCTTCCTTGAATTTTTCACTGCAACGTACAAAATACACAGCCTGTCTCGACCAGGAAAATGAACTGTTCCTAAAGACAGCCACAAGATCATCACTGTCCTCCTGACACATACTGAGAACAGCTGCTTGTTTAAAAAGGACAGTAATTGTGGGGGAAAAGCGCTGCGTACATTTATGTTATACTTTAGAAGTCTGAAGGCTCTTAAGGTCTTTCAGCACAAGAGCCCTCACCCTGAATGTGCCAAGTACGTGCTGACACCAGGCAACAGCGGGACAGGTGCAGCAGGGACTCGGAGCAGCACCAGGAGGTGGCGCTGACCGCGGATGTTGAACGGGCTTCACCTGAAGAGAAGCGATTCTTAGCAAGTTCCCGACATCCCTCTGCATTCCGGTTCCCCTCTTACCCTTCAAAACCTCGAAGGTAATTCCTTCTTCAGGAGCACTCGGCCCAGGAAAGTCTGAAAGTGCTCTGTTGGGCATGTATTTCAATTTCCTTTTGCCTCCTTATCCTGCAGAGGAGGCATCTCCCTAGTAAAGGGAGACTGCGAGAACCTACTTGTGACTGCCCTCACTGACCTCCTGTCCACCTCACTCAGGTGCTGTATTCCTTGGCAGAGGGCCTTAACACTCTTCTCTTTTTCTTCCTGCAGAGCCATCTATCAGGCTACAGCAGCTGCCTACCACACCAGAAGCAGCAACTAAACAAAGGTGGAAGTGTAGTGCAGCTCTGCAGTTCCATGTGATTGGAAACAAATGGAACATTATGCACCTCAGGTGCTTAGATGCCCGCTGTTTCCAGCTGATGCAACACTTCTGGTACAGGCAGGAAGAGGGACCATGCTTTCCTTCACCTTAGACAACACTTACCACATGGATAACATACTGTTCCAACTTGAATTCTCTTCTTTGTTATTAGAAAACAAACTACTGGAAACCATCTTTTTTTGTTTGTTTGTTCTTTCTTTTTTACACATCATTCAATCTTTCATGAAATCAAGACTGTTATCTGGATGACAGAGAAAATATACACTGCTGAGTTATTACAACAATAATTTTACACCATCTAAAAAAAGTAACTGTACAACAACTTTCCAGACATCAAATTTCTTACATCAGAGATGACAGACATTGATTCCAACATTGATTGTGCAAATACCAGACTTCATTCACTTGTCAAAGAAAAAAAAGTTTCAAGTTAATCAGCTGCAGATTACATTCTCCTGATTTTCTTCATTCATTGTTCTTGTAGTGACAATATCCATTAAAATTATTTTTATTCTCAACAAAATTCTAAAGCTACAGAAAGCCAAAACAAACAGGGAAGGGGAGGGGTGAAGACTACAGTAGTCATTAACATACACTTATGTGCACTACAGAAAATAAACATCTTTAGCTTCTATTTTTACCTTAACAGGAAAATGGGAGACAAAAAGTTTACCAGAGTTCATCCTAAAACCTAGGCAAATCATAGCAAACCATCCACCATACATTTTAATGAGAATTCATGTGAATTTTTGTAATCAATGAATACAGCAGAAAATACTTCTGGGTTTTTTTTTTTTTACACCAGATAAGCCAGTAGTGCTATAAAACTCACTATATAGAGTTCACTGTATCAATTAACAAAGTCTCAACAGAGTTATTTAACCAGCAGTTCAACTCTGCGTAGCTACTGAATGCACCCATCTACTTTAAGATAGAGATTCTTAGAAGAAAAATGGTGGAAATTAAATATGAAAACTACACATTTCTTACAGAAACTAAATTTTATTTTGGGTACATGTAGAATTCCTATTATGCAGAAATAAACTACAGAGAATCAGTATTTTAAGTAGAGGGTGCAGAGAGGAGATTCAGTCCTTTATAAGCTATCAAAGAAATGCACTAGGGTTTGCACGGGGATCCTTTTGGTTCCTGTATCTATAAGTCAGCCAGACTCCTAGAATCTGAAAACAAAAACCAAAGACATCGTTAAGCAAAGGGTCTCCACCCCATCTTCTATCAGTTTTACAAAATTTGTTTTAAACACAAGTTTAGGATATTTTACTGCTGCTAAAACTGTACAGCCATACACCAGCTTTCTCACTTAGAAACAAGAATGCACCTTCTTAGAATAAATACATTCATGGCAACAAAGAGAACAACAAAACAAAAAAGCCAGCACTGTCTCCACAATGCAATACAAAATATTACTCATAGTTATGTCTAGAGTTAAATTATTCTTCCCCTTCCCCAAATGGTAAGTATTCACAAACCTATTTTTAGTATAATGATAAATCATCCAAATTGTTTCATTTTACTGTTACCTGTTATTTTTCTCTTGTATTTTCAAATCTTGACATTCCCCCAAACCACATCACTCCTTCCCAGTAGCTTCACTTTTTTTAGTAGGGAAATTGAGGGCTGATATCAGAGTGATTCTGTGTAAGTTCCTGTATCTCCCTTGTTGCTGTGGTATCTACAAACCTTCAAAAAACTGCACTATGCAGCAGGAGGAGTATTTTCACATGCTGTACTATGGGGGTCACAAAAGACATCCTCTGAGGATTTTTATACACTAAACAATAAAGCAAGTTATGTATCATCATGGTACTAAAGCAAAGAATCAAAAACCTTTTTTATTTTAACCTGCTGTTTCAATTCACTATCCTACAACTCTATGTTTGCACTATAGGTGGCACCAAAAAAAAAAAAAAAATCCTCATAGACTGTGTGTCTGGGTGACAGGGGACTAGGTGGGAGGAAGAGGGAACAAGGTAAAGCAATGGCACTCTTTTTATTACTGTTGGAAAATAGTAAGCCTGAATAACAAACTTTCTGAAAAACTTTAAACTTTACAGCACCACATTTGAACAGCTTGTTGCCTAAACAACAGAGCTGCAAGAACATCTAGTCCTGAATAAAGACAAACCTTCCTTTTGGCAGACTTAAGCAAGCTGATAGCCTTGAAAAATTTGACCTAATTAATTATTTGACTCCTGAAACAGTACTGAAATTTCCTGTAATAAATTCCCTAAAATTAGGTGTTTCACAAAACAAAGCCTTAAAAGTGGGGGAAAAGCATTCCATTTTCTAACCTCCTACTCACCTCTGTGAAACTGAAGAAAAGTCCTATGCCTCCAACAAATCTCAACACCATTCCAGAATATTCCTCTATTATTGGTGCACATGGTTTACACTGGCGACTTCTAAAACAATCCTGTAGCAGATACAGAGAATTTCAGTCCATTTGCTGATGACCCTTCAGTGACTGAAAGCATCTCGTTTGCTCTAGAAGAGACTGCTAGCCACAGACAAACTAGCAGTTTTAAAAGGCTCCAAAAAATCAAGCAACCTTTGCAGGGTGCTCTGTGATTATCTTTCCAGTAAGTTACCAGAAGAGCTCAGTATCACTACAACAACTACTTCACACATTTGTTAAAACGCTGCTGTCTGTAACTATGAAAACATTTGTAAGAACAAACACAGCATGAAAACGTTAGGTTTTTTCCACACTTGAAGAACTTACGGCTGCACAGGTTTCATTCGGATTAAAAGCTCTAAATCCACAACAGTTCAGATTTCTCTCAATATCTGTTCTTGCACTGTTGGTGTTGTTCCATCCCACCTCTAGAAGTTCACTCTAGAAGGCATAAGCAAATACATATTACATTAGCTGAACTGTTCTGCATTGCAAACCAATATGAGGTCAAGTTGAAAATGCCCTAACTAAAACTTTCAGATATTGATGCTTAACAGGACAATATACTAAAAAATTACCTGAGTTTCCAAACAGCCTGTGTAGCTAATGAAATAACAGCACCTAACAGCAGCACGTTCATGGGTATAACTAATTTTCTTTTTTTGTTTTTCCTAAACCCTACAAGACCACTTGTAATGGGACATGCAACGAATCTAACGGGGACTGCTCAGGCTTCAAACAAAAAGTGTGCTCACATGTAAAAGCTGATTATTCAGTCACTGCACCCTTGCCCACTTGTTATGCAGTAAGAAGTAAGTCTCATACCACATGGAAGACTGTTTTACTCTCATACATAAGGGTCACCCCTGTTCCTAATGCAGTTACAACCTCTTCAGCTACACAAGAAGAATTCAGTGGCTTTACCACCTTTTTATTATAATTACTGTAGATTTCATCAACTTATCTTAAATTGCTGAACACGATATATTCAACATACCATGCTGCTATACCTGTGACCATAAACCTAGAAAAGAAGCTTAAAATTAAATCAATTAAAAAAAAAAAAAATCTGAAAGTCATTTTAGGACCCAAAGGTATTTCTTTCTAGGTACCAGAGCCAATCACTGACCAAAGTCTAGTCCTTAAGCAATAGGACAATGCTGATTTTTTTAAAATACGCTCTCCCCATTTTGTGAAAAACTATATACAAAGATGTGTGCCTGTGTACATATACATTTATACTGTTATGCTACAGATAAACTGAGAAATCAGGAAACTTTTCTTACCTGCTGGTCCTTGTTTAGTGCCAAACAGGCACAGGAGACAGAAAACTGGACAATAAAGACTAGGAGAAGAATAATCATGTACTGGAAACAGTAGTTAAGGATATACTCTCAAATTAGTTTTGCTGTTATAACATATACACCTAACAGTATTCACTATTTCACTGGGTAAGTCTTTTGATACAAAAGAACTATAGAAGCAAATTCTGACTTGATGTGAAAAAGATGACTTAAATAACGTTCCCAGAACTCAATCACCATATATATCTCCTTTTGGCTACTACTATACACAGCTGGTATTGCTGGGTTAGGGATTTCCTGCCTAGCAAGAGAGATTATTAAGAGGAGCTTTGAGAAGAAAATCTACAGCCAATTTCTCCAGTTTTAGAGACTCATGTTTTCATTTCAAAATATTTCACTTAAATAGAGTAGTAAAGAAAATACTTTTCTGGTATTGCACACTCAGAACATTTCTTTTCAATCACATAGCCTTGTAATTAATTACAAAAAATAACTTTAGCCTAGATTTAAAAAAAAAAAAAAAGTTCAGAGTTGCCCTTGGAAGATAGCCTCACACACTTTTGTACTATTGCATCTGAAAACAATATAAAACAAAGAATAAATTTTGATATTCAAGATCACACTTTGAAAGTTGGGGATCACCTTCACAGTTTGGCTGCTGTGCTCAGAGGCAGATACCTCACACAATTAAGCTGTCTGTAAAGTGGAGGTCAATACTTTTTCATAGACCACAAACATTAAATATTAACAGTTCACATACTTTAGCTCTGTGTAGGACTGAGCACACAGTAAGAGGCATCTGTGACACAGTAAGCCACCATAAAAAGCTTTAAAAAATTACAATAGTGAATGCTATCTTCAGAGCACAGACAAGGGAGAAAAAAAGGAAGCTGAAACAAAGTTAAACAGGAAGGAAGTCTAATTTAGACTGTACTTGACCAAAGTAAGACTGAATTTCTGCTCTGTTTCTGAAGCACATGCCCCATCAGTCTCAGCTGACCGAGCAGGTTGTTTACATGGCTTGAACCAAGCTGCAATCAATGCAATGCATCAGAAGGATACAAAGAAAAGCAATACTTGATGATGTTTCACTGCACCGATCAATCCAACTAAGGCAATAAAAAAGAGGAAGACTCCTACAGCAATTACCACTCCAACAACTCGGAAACTAGAGATGAGGCCAAAGCCAATTCCCCATGCTGCAATTCCAATCAGCAGCAGGCTCACCAGCTGGAGGGAAGAGAAAACACAAAGTTAGTCTGTGTATTAAAAAAGGCTCCTATACACAGATAGAATTCTTTACATTGAAGTTTTTAGTAGAAAGGTACAATTTTTCTTTCCGGTGCAAAGAGACAAAGCACAACCCTAAACAAATCAATCCTTCACTTAACTGCAGAGGTAATTTCAGTTCCAGATGTTTTAAGGCACACATATTCTTCAATACTGTTGATGTGGGGCTGTAACAACTTAATCTACCTACGAGTCAAGCCATGTTGCACTATCTGTGACTAACTAGAGACACTAACCGAAATTATAACATAACTGACAAATACGCTAAAAATCATCGGCTTTAATTCAACAGTTGAATAAGAATGAAAATTCCAGATGTTTTATGAAACTAAGGCAGTATGTTTAATATATACAGCTCTACATGTGTAAATGTGTAAAAAAGCGCTCTTTGCCAAAACTTACTGTAATCAGGTATACAGTTGTATTAATTAATTAATTAGGGAAGTTTTCACACAGTTGATGATATAACACAACAGTTAACATGATCACACAAAAATACTTTTTAGATCTGAACCTCTAAAACTTCATGCAGTAAAAGAATAAAGATGCCCTGTCTCTGCTACAAATTTCTTCAAGAAAATAGTTCTACTATTAAGCCAATCCTATTTCGATACCCAGAATACTTATGCTGTTTCTTTCCCTTTAAAGATGGTGCTCGGGGAAGGCAGGCATAATAGGTCGCTGTTAGTTCACTGGAATTTATTGTTTATATGGGCAGGAAGCTCCAGCCTTTCCTGTTTCCATGCCAAAAAACACAGAACCAAAAAGAAAATCCAACATGAAAAGCTGAAGAGAAATCTGTAATGAGGTACAGCAGGAGTGAAGAAGCAGCAGACAAAGCCAACCCAGATGTCCAATACACTCTCTGATTTGAAACAGACCTATGTGTAACACATCACTCACTACATTCTCATTAAATGACACCAATTCAATATGCAAGTTTTAACTTTTTGGAACTCTGACCTCACCAAAAATATCCAGAAGTTGTATCATTATTTAAAAAAACCCAAAACCCAACAAAATAAAACAGTAAGTGCTTAGTCTAGTCCAACTACTTGGCTTTATTTGACAACAGCTGTAGAGCAAGCACTTGTACCTGCTCACTTCTTTCCTTTCAAACAAGGCATATCTCATGACATTTTACTGCTTACCTGGGGATTAAAAAAAAAAAGGTAATTTCCAACTTACCATTTCAGTATACCTGCCCTACAGCTGAGCTTTTTCGTTGGTTTTAATGCCAAATACATCCACATGTTTTTCAGTTTAACTACATTTTAGAAGACTGAAGCGTGCAGTGCTGCTTTTGAAACATGGCAATCTACGATAACATCAAGAAAGCTAGAAAACAAGTTGAGATGCTCATCAAGATCAAAAACCAGGGGTGGTTTTTAGTGTGTTCACACAGCAACGTCTCAAAAAACTTTTTACCAAATGCCAGTAATCCACACAAGAAATTAAAGGGTCTGCAAGAACAAAAGCAGGATATTTGTCATACCTACACTTCTCTCAACACATGAAGTGACCAAA
>VXAY01006797.1:62238-72598 GCA_013399855.1 Oxyruncus cristatus | reverse complement strand
AAAAAAAAAATCGAAGGAATTGTTCAATACCAGCAGAGTTTTGGGATTATTTCACATTTGTCTTTGTTTCTCTTAAATAGCCTTAATTACCATGTTTATTTAAAACCAAAACAACAGGCCAAAATGTCATGAATCAAAATTACAGAGGAGGAAGAAAAAAAACCCAAACAAAGCACCTTGGCTCTGACCACACTAATTTTCTGAATCCATTTTGCATAAGGCTATAAACTTTCTGATGTTAGTACACGAAAAATTAGTCTTGCTAAGCAGACAGTTATATGCAAGACCTGCCTGTTCCCATCTATGCCCACCCACTTTATTTCATTGTCTCATTTCACTGGCAAGATTTATTTTTCCACGTAAGCACCAAAAACAAGCAAGCAACAAAAGAAATCCCATAAACCCAACTTCCAATCAAAAAATGCTGACTGACATCCCATACTCTGCATCAACTTCTAAGCACTGAACTTGCATTGTCACTACACAGCTCTTCAAACTGCTATTAAAAAAACCCTCAAAGGCAATGTCAAACTTCAGTTTATGTCACAAAGAGCAGATGAAACTTTGTTTCTAATGATTTTCACCAATACTTTTCTGTCTGAGCTGAATGTAAATCTTTACTTTTCACCAATTTATCTCCAGGATACCCAAACATGTATTTGTTCAGTTCTTTGCTCAGCTCATAATAGGTCCAAAACAATTAGATGAAACTAGTTTTATTCTTAAAATACTGGAATTAAAAGAAGAGACAAAACCTGTGCCTATAACACCTACTGGATAAACACAGCTGCAAGGTACCAGTTCCTTCTTGCTTCTATTACTCATCTCATCTTATATTAATCTGATGATATGTGCATGAAATTAGTCATATCACACTAGAAGTTATTACCATGACCCCGTATCGAGACCAGCTCAGGTTTTCAAGTGGAAAAAAAAGCATCTCTTCTTTTCTAAACACATTATTGAACCCCAGATATTCAGGAATCAGTTAAATGGCTTTGAAAAATTAAATAACATAGAACAGTTTTGTTTTTCTTTGGATCACATTAAAGTTTTAGAGCCATCAGTCTCATTTTCAAGTGCTACCTCTATAACACCTGTATTTTTATTTCTTTCACTTGACAAAGTTAACCAATTTCTTAAAACATCTGGAAATTCTGTGTGATTACAGATCTGTGCTATTGGTCTCTGGTTGGCAAACTACATGAAAACGCTGTATCCAGTCAGGCAGATTCATGATATGGATCAAAACCATTACTGGTTACATTATTGTCTTGCCACTTGAAATTGTGGAAAATTGACTCTGTGTTTCAAAACTGAAATGGAGACTGCAGGTTTACAAACCATTCCAGAAACAGATTCAATATTAAGTTCCTGACTCCTCCGTATGTTGACTGAAAGATGAAGTTATGGTTATTCTCTTATTTTCAGGTTTGGAATGGACTATCTGATTGTTGAGCAACAACTCTAGATATTATTTTATAGTGCCATAATGTGAGAAACTAAAGTAAATCAACGCAACTTCAGACAGGAAAAATGTCTTAAGCTGTTTTGAGAAGAGTTTTTACAAGTGTGTAAAACAATGCAAGGCTCACAGCATTAGGCACTGTTTAGACACTCAAAATGACTGTTCAACAGTGCTTATTCCGGTGTTTCGATATGAAAGGATTTAAATGCAGTATTTCTAAAAGTGAAGCTGCTAAGACTTCGTAGTAAAACGTACTTCAAACAAAGAAACCCTAACTACTTCAAATGAGTAATTTGTACATTCTAAATGTACAAGCTTTACCTACATACAAAAAGGTCAGGAATTTCCACTAAATAAAGGAAAAAGTACTCTCAGTGAAGCTTTTGAATGTCACATTTTATTTTACTGAGACCAGATTTCACAGAACTAGAAGTCCCTTGAAGTAATCAGTCTCATCTCTGGAAGACTGAGGTACATGTGAAACTCCATTTTACCTGTAATAATTTGCAAACATAAAGCTAGCTTTGGCTACGAACACTTCAAATATTTGCTTGATATATCTACCAGAAATAAATGAAATCACAGTCCAGCTTTTAGTGATTAGGGTTGATCCAGTTTCCCACAGGAGTCTCACTACTAAGTGGAAAAGGCATGGGTTGGAGAAACGGCCCCTTAGATTGAATGGCAACAGGGACTGCTGAGCTTAAAGGGCAATAATCAATGGCTCAGCATCCAGCTGGTAGGGGGTAAAAAACACCACAAGGGCAGATACTGTGACCGGTATTATACAGTATCTCCATCAACAACCTGAGCATAAGACAAAATGAACCCTAAGAAAAATTGTGGATGATACTAAACAAGGAAGAATGACTGACAACTCAGATGGACCTTGATAAATCCAAGGAATAAGCCAACAGAAATCTCATGAAGTGCAAAATTCTGCTCCTGGGGTGCTTCAGTGGAGCCTGGGATCAGACCAGTTGCACAACAGCCTTACTGAGATAGATCTGGAGATCAAACTGGTTGCCAGGCTGAGTATGAGCCAAGAGTCAGCTCCCACTGCAAACAGGGAAAGCTAAGGAGTGCAATCAAAGGAAACTCAATACTGGTGAGACTGAAGCTCAAATACTATGTTCTATTTCAAGCCTCCCAGGTTGAAAAGGAATTTCAGAGCCTGGTAAGAGTCAGGAAAATGGCCTGGAGCCTTGAAGATGAGAAGCAGGTGATGAAGCTGGGTTTGTTCAGCCTGACAAAGAGGCAGCCTAGGGATAATCAAATAGTAACTGAAGCTGCAGGCACACTACAAAAACCATGGAGGCAAACTCTTCTGGGTATCACACGTAACAGCTTGGGAGGTTCAGACTGGACATCAGAAACATCTGCAAGGTGGTTTGGTGCCTTACTCAGAAAACTGATAATCTTTGTTCTCAGAGGTTTAAAAGACTCCACAGACTATGCCACAGCTGGCAAGCCAGTGTTATTCATAAACTTGCTCTGAGCAGGAGCCTGGACGGATGAGCATCAAAAGTCCCTTCCAATCAACACTCACACACACCACAGCCAGCTCTTCCATCATGGAAACTCTGCCACTCTCCACACCAAAAATCAAAGTTTTAACAGGCAGATAAGAGATGGATTTAGCACTGACCAAGGACTGTTCTGTACCTTCTAGCTCACTACACAGCTCCTAAACCCTGTATCAACAAAGCACCTTCTTACAATGTAAGAGCAATGAATGATTCTCCAGAAGTATTTACACAGCTTCAAAAACATGAGTACAAGTCTTATTCGCAGAAGTGATTTAAAAGGTCACATTCACTCAAGGCATGTTCATATAGAAAACAGGTATTAAGAGCAAAAGAGTTTATAATAATCTCAAACTGGAGTAATTGGTGTACAGGATGATGCTACAAGAACATACTGTCCACAAACCCGAAAAGCAGCACAGAGCCATGGGAAGCACACGCGTGTGGAGGGGTGACAGTATTTTAAATTTAACATCCTCATTTACTATCTCCTCCATCAATATAAACCCTAGCAACCTTACTTAAAAAGTATACATGCAAATACAGGCAAATACATCCAATATATAAACTCATAAATTTGAAATTAAGTAAATGTTTTACCAGAACAAACCTATAGGTAGCACAAATCCTAAGTGAAGATCAGTAGTTTTCCACATGAGACAAGAGTATTTCTTCCTTGGAGTCAAAACAAAAAACAAACAAAAAGCCCACAAAGAAACAAAAAAATCAAGCATATTGTCATTGGACAAAATGTTACTCCAATGTCAGTATCTCTGTAAGGAAGATTTCAAGGACTGTAAGTTCAAGATCAGAAGAATGGAGCAGACTCCACTTTAGGTGAATTGCCTTTTTTTTTTTTAATAATACAGGTATATATAAACATTTGAACTTAAGAGATGTTTCAAAAATAACAACAAATCTAACAAATCTCCTAATTTGCTACACCCTTTAAATTAAAGTTCACTTGTGCATACAGCTGCTCATTTCTTCGCTGCTAAAAAAATTGTATTTCTCTTCACACATACCCTTTGTATACTTATGTACAAGCTTATAGCCTAAATTACAAAAAGAAACCAAGATATTGACAAATGATTTCTCCAGACAATGCCACTGAGAAACAATTCAAATGTTAAAACCACTTCCTCCTTCCTACAACAGCAAGCCACCAGAAAATCTGCTGTTTTGACTAATTCGCAACTTTTCGGTATTTCAGCTAACTTGGACTGCTGGCTAGGAAGGAAGTCATATGCAGAAGTTCATGTTCCCACTGCTTTCTTACAGCCTCAGCCCAAGGACGTAAAAATTGCCATTTCAGAATTTAAATTTCCCGAAATACTGACGCACCATTCCCAGGTAAAGAGATTAGATACCATTTATACTGGTACCAACAATGGAAATATTTACAGAATAGCTGTTAAGCTGGATATGGAACAGGAACTAAAACCAGAAAGATTACACAGATGATGAAATACATCCTCCCTAACCTCCCTCTCCATATGAACGTGTAAGTTCATATGTCACTACTTTCAAGGGGGCTTTAAAGTTTAAATTTCAAATGGCATATGTATTGAAAGTAGAGCTGTTTCCACCACTCCCCCCTTCAACTTGGCCAACCGTTTCTGCACAGCCATAGAGAATCAGTTAGAGAATAGAGAAGACAATTCCTTCCCTGCACTTCATCTAAAAACATCACGTTAAAACAACAGGCAAACAACAATATATGGTGCTGTATCTTTAGCAAGCTATCACCAAGTTAAAATGGTTTCTATCACAGCTGTAAGCTACTTAATCGGCAAGCAACTTTATCTCCTTAAAGTGTTTCTTCAGCTTTACTGCAAGCAAAGGGAAGCTTTGGTATCTCCAAAGAGTTTCTAACAGAAAGCAAAATCTATTACATGACTTAAAGGAAGAGTGACCAGTACTTTAGTTACTGAACAACCTTGAGACACAAAGGGTGAACAAGCAATTTATGTGAAAGGCAGCATTCCTGACTCTTATCACAAAAGCCTGTTCTTTCAGTTTCAGGCCCAGTAAAGAGTTATTCATGTCACTGGCCATGTAGCAAACAACTGTCATGCTAAAATGTCAGTGACATTTAACTGTTTAATATTCCCTGGTCTTTGGAAATGAAAGCTTTCCACTATTTAGCAGGAACAACTGTCTTCTAAAATGTTTACTTGTGCTTTCATATTTGTTCATTGGTTTTTAAGAGGTTGCAAAATGTTTTCACGAAGTCTGGTGATCCCACAGTTCCTTCTTCCATACATATATCTCCCTCAACACAAAAACAAGAGTACAAGGAACACAACTAATGATGTAAGCTACAAGGCTACTACAGGACACTCAAAGGGCTTCTCAATAACTGCACTGGTTTTAAAGAGTCTATCATCTGCACCATTCAGATGTCTGAAAAGATCAGCAGTATCAAAACATACCATGCTCCATATTGCCTCCTCCTCTGTGCCCTGTCATTCTCCTGTTCCTTCCCTAAGGACAGTCTGCCTTCATAGCTCTAAATGCTACTGTGCACTGTGTGCAAGACAAGTGAGAAACCAAAACCCACTCCTGGGTCTACAGACTCAGCACATGCCTTGATTCTGCGAAGCCACCACGAATTGCTGCCACTTTGGCTATAAAACGACACATGGTATAGCTGAGGGGATTCCCAGGCCCTGGCAAAACATTTCCCAATATGTATTTGTGTTTTTGCTGTACTCTTCCGTGTTCTCAAGCGTGAGCATAGAAACCTTTCCAAAATGCCAAGGAAACAAAAACCATCAACCTTCCTTGCCAAATACCTGGCAGCTTCTGTACCACTGTTTCATTTACATGTCAAGGCTACATAGCACAGTTTATACTGCCACCTTTAAACTGCCCTTGAGAGCAACAGCAATGGCTCCAAGGCAAGCTGTCCCATTTGCTGAGCATCCAGTCACGATGCTGAGCTAGACCAGCACAGCACTGGCTGGTGCTGGGGCAAACTCTTGATGCTGCACTCCTAAATGCTGACTGCAGACCATCAGACAGAGCAAAGAGCAGCCTATTTACTTCTTACAGCTGAAAGCAAACTTACACAAACCAAAACAGAATTGACTCAGAGATCACAGATCCACTTACCACTGTGAAAAAATTGCCACTTGAGGCAAGAACTGTGTTTCTCTTCTTCCAGGCTGCCTGCACCTGGCTCTATGTAGCCACTACATTAGTCATGAATTATCAGAGAACATGGAAGACAGTCACACTTTCTTTCCCTAGGAAAATCCAGATGTTCACCCTGCCTCTTAACACCAGGTTTCCCCCCTATGCAGCAAAAAGATAGAGCAGACAGATTTGCATGGGAGATGCAACACGGTCACTCCTCTGCATCAGAACTCTGCACCTAAGACGAACATTACAAAACCCCCTATGAATTAAAAACTCTATTAAAATCTTCAAGACCAGGTTGGACAGAGCTTTTAATAACCTGGTCTAGTGGAAGGTCCCTGCCTATGGCAAGGGGATTGGACCTACATGGTTTTTAAGGTCCCTTCCAACCCGAAAAATTCTATGACGCCAAGCACACATTGTGTGAAAATCTGAGAATTTCTGTACTCATGTTTGCATATACCCATAATACCAGCAAAGCAATCTGGATAAAGAGGGCAGAAAGTACAAACACACTTCCACTAATTACAGCGCCCAGAGAACAAGAAGCAGTGATGGGGAAAAAAAAAAAAAGAAAAAAACCAAACTTTTGAGCACACTGCTTTGAAAATGGATGCAAAAATCAGGATACTTAATAGGCAAATAAAAAGAGTTTCAGAGAGAAAAATAATATAAAAAGAAAATTACTTTGGTAAGTTACTTTCTAGCATTAAGAGGAAATGTAGATGCTTTTGGGGGATGAGCTTTGTGCTAAAAAAAATGGTATTCTAATGATAAAGGTACCACACGTTTTACTTTAAATCAAGTGGCTGCTCTACATGTAAGAAAAACTAAAAGCCTACTCATCAAAACAAATATGAGATGTTTACATACTGACAACAAACGTTTCATGTTTGGTGCTGCAACAGTAATTAAGCAGTTGTTTGGGTGACAAAACCAGCACACAACATTCAAATGAACTGTCAGTATTTTTTTTTAATTTATTTAAATATTTAATCTTGTGGCCCACCTACCACTTCAATCTTTCACCACTGGTTAGGACTTTGGAATTTCTTTTTCCTCTCTGAAATCTGATTTGAAATTGGATATTACACTTAAAACACAATTACCGAAGACTTCCGTGGAAGTAACACTGTCTAGAAATTGCTGTCTGGTTAAAGTGAGCAAATATCTGCTTAAAGTGACTGGATGAATTTTGCAGAGAGGCATTTTTAGCAATTCATATAGATTTTCCTTTTGATGAGAAATGTAGATATGACCAAATAAATAAAGACAAAATTGGCCAGATACCCTAAAACTATTATTTTAAAGGTCCTTGTATACACACAGTTCTTCCACATAAAGTTTTATTCCAGGAATATACATCATTATATGCACAGAGTCAATAAAAAGGCTCAATTCTTTTTCTTTACTCTACCCATAAGGAAGTGTACTGAAGTCAGCAAGACCCAGTATAATGCCAGAATATAAAATAAATTTAAAAATAGAATCAGGGCTTAAGGACATTAGCTTAGGCCAGAGAAGAACCAAAAATCATCAGCAAAGTAACATCTGAAAAGAACATAAAGTGAGCAATAAGGTTACTGGGTTTCTGGTTTCTTGTCTTAAACCAATAACTGATTTATTACTGCCAGGACATATATTTTTATTGATGTACTACTATATTAAGTAAAACAAGATAGCACTTAAAAAAAAGAAAAAAATAAAAAAAACCCCTCCAATATAAAATCCTATCCTAGGACTGTTTTAAAGAAAAGCAAAATATAAGCCGTAACAGCCAACATATAGTTCTGAGGCTTAATTCCTTCCAAGCATGTCATATAGACCCCAATGCTGGCTACAAAAACATTTAAGAGGTGTTATCTATCCCTTCTTACCCCCACTACTCCCTTCTCACCAGTCAGTGAATTAACATTGTTTAAAGAGATGATGATAAAGTTATTGCTCTGATTGCCTTCCCTTTTTTTTCCAGCTGAGAGAAAATAAGCCCATCATTCAGTGTGCTGTTGTAACCCAAGTCTTCTGTCTTATTGTTGGGTTTCTGTCTAACCAAGGAACAGAGAAGCCCACACATTATACCAGATCAACTCCACCAGGCCAAGTAAGCACCTTAAATATTATTTCTGCAACTCTGAATTTAAAAGTGTTAGTCTTTTAACTTGTCTGTAATTTATAAACAAGACTACACAATTGGATATTCTACTAACTATCATTCAAAGAAGTCATTTCTTCCCTTCAGCAAAAATATATGCTCTGCATAGGCCAAATGACAGAACACCAAGAGACACCCACAAAGTAAATTCTATTCATCAGAGCAAGATTAAGGTCATAGGTGCACTGTACAGGTATCACAGATAAAACTACAGAGGTCCCAAAGATCAACCCACCCTTGCTGAGGCCAAATGTACCCAGAAGACCTAGCAGACTCCTCACACCTGGTTAAGAGATGGCTGGAGAAATTAAGTGATGGAGTCTTTTGAAAAAATCACCTGCTGTCCATAGGACAGCCCAATGAGATTTGTGCACTTATTATATGAGAAAGATCGAGATTTCTCTCACTCTTCTGTCACTCAAGGAATAATAACAATAATAACAAAGGAAGTCTTGCATTAACCTCTTGTTTACAGAAAAGTGAAATTGGGATGGGACAATCCAACTATAACCCACCCTCTGGGACTGGCAAATCCCACAAAAAGTTGATCACAATGATCAGGGTCCCTTTCAATCTGGGCTATTCTAAGATTCTAACCTAGCTGCAATCATGACAGTCTATACACCCTGAACTTACCTTCAACTACAGATATCAAACAATGCCATGCCTATCTGCTCACCTTTATTCTGGCTGTGGATAGCATGGGCAACAGAAGGCATCACAGGGATTCCAGCTGACTTTCACAGAGGGTAGGCTGGGCTGCCTAAGCATGCTTTTTCAGGGACATATTCCACTCTGCAAGTTCCTCCAAGGAAGGAGGACAAGCAGTAGTGCAGCCTCTCCTACATAAAGGTTTCTGTTCTGCTCTTTCCTGAGGAAAGAGGGGGCCACCTCACACACGAAAGAATATAACAACAACCAGCTATGGCTTCAGCACAGGCCCTTCTACATCGATTCAAGCTTCATCCTGGGGATCACCATCAGGTCCCGTAACCACCAGCTGCGAGAACTGTTTGTTCTCACGAACAGCATCAGAACAGCATTAGACCTGTTTGTTCTCCCCTCTTGCCTTCAGCCGAGGTCAGGCAGTACTTTTGGAAAAGCACTGACAGAACTGCCCACAAGCACTGGCTGGCCCCAGTCTCAGTCTGATGAAAGTCATCCCCAAGCACAGTTGTTAACTTGAAACGTTAGAGGACATACTACCGCTCCAGATGTGCTGTGAGAGGAAGCCATTACACTTACTCCTGTTTCTTGCTATTTCTGTGTCATTTAAAAATAGATAGTGAGGGGGAAAAAAACCCCACAGCTATACCACAATTGGAGATTTTATTGTTCTCTCTTGAAAACAGGTCCTCCAACGTGCCGGAACCAAACCAGGCACCTGTCTGGAGCTGCTCAGCAGGTCAGTTATTTCAGTTTAACATACGACTTTCCCCCCCCCTCACGTATTTTCCCACCACCAAAAGCAGTCAGACTTTGTCGCTCCCAGGTCCATCCCAGGGGACAGCGGGGGGACCTGGGGGCCTTGTCACTGACCGAGCTGCACTTATTTCGGCGCTGCTCCCCGGCCGAGGAATAACAAAACAAACCCTTCCCAGCCTCACTCCTGGACTGCTGCAGCGCCCTTTCCAGACGGAGAAAAAGGGCACGGGCGGGCTGAGCCCGGCGACGGCTTTTTCCGGAAGATGAGACCCCCCCGCCCCGCACCGCCTCGGACGGACAGCGCGCCGGGAGCGCCCTGGATTTTGATCCCGAGAAGCCACGTCCGCGCGGTGACAAAGCTCGGCCTAAGCGCTGTCACCTCCTCACACACACCGCCCCCATACCATCCCATCCCATCCCACCGTCCCGAGACAGACGTCGCGACTGAGCGGCGGCCGCGCCCCGGAACGCCCCCAGCCCCGCAGTCACGGCCCGCCGGGAGAAGCGCGGCGAGCCTCCCCTCCCTACCCGGCGACGGAGCGAGGGAGCGCCCCGGGCCGGGCCCGGCCCGGCCCGGCCCGGCCCGGCGGATCGCGGCGGGTACGCACCGTGTAGAGCAGGTTGAGGGCGCAGAGGCAGTTCTTG